>BRDA01008454.1:0-13450 GCA_036984385.1 Crenuchus spilurus | reverse complement strand
CTCTAAACATGAGATCTCTGAGAACTTAGAGCCATGTAAACATAAGAGCTCTAAGAACTTAGAACTCTGTAAACATAAGAGCTCTGAGAACTTAGGAGCCTGAAAACACAACCCTGCAAGCGATGGTAGTGATGATGTAAAATAAGGTGTTGTTAGACTTGCAGGATTGGATAATGAAAGTGAGTAATAGTGTTACTGTTAATAGTGTTATTATAGCACAATGTCAGACTTAACTGAGGATGTACATTTCTATCAGTAGTCTGATCAGAGAAGGATGGATCCCCTTTGAGAGTCTTGGTTCCTCCCAAAGTTTCTTCCTCCAGCCTCAAGGGAGCTTTTCCTTGTCACTGTCGCCTTTGGCTTGCTCGGGTTTTGGGTTTTGATTCAAATGGTCTGATGCTAATTATGTAAAGTTGCTTTGTGACACCGTCCGTTGTAAAAAGCGCTATAAAAATACATTTTGATTGATTGATTGATTGATTGTAGTCTAGACCAGAAGAGACAACTCTGAGTCAAGACTGAGTCCAAATGAGATCAAGACCCAGACCAGACCAGGCACTGACGACTGGCATCCAGTGGATCATCATCTTCGAAAGCAGGACACATGGGCCTTCACGTCACATGAATATTTTTTGTAAGACTGTGTAGCCTCTAAGTGTCTAAATTAACGCATTATTTTTATTGTCATGGGATGTCACATTAGGGGCTCCTTACTTAACTGTTATCAGCTGCAGTTGACTGAGCGACTTCGCTGGCATTACTTTGAGCAGTTGACAGTTTGCCACAGTTTCTGTGGTCTTTGTTTTCTCACTTTGTTTTGTTGGAGCCTCAGGAGTCATAGCTGGTTCCATCACTTCAACAACACTTCAGACAGGGTTTTGTGGCATAACAGCACATTAGTTCTCGGATGTTTTTCTCAGTCTTATCATTTAGTCATCATCATGTGGTTCATAAAACCAGCCCATCCAACCTGTTTCAGTCAATGCCAAGTTCACATGGGCTGTATACCAGGGCTTAGTTTTGTCAATTTATCTGTCCTGTAGCCCAGATACATAATTAATGACAGTTCTTGTAGAAAACTAACTAAACCAGTTCTGAGAACTTCAGCGCCTACATGTAGGCCACAAGTTTACACCAGGGAACACCTGCCATCACAACTGATACAGATTTTAAATCAAAATGTATTTACTGTTTAAGTTCAACAACCACCTGTTCCCTGACTCAATTTATGACCTACCAGTTAATAACACTATGAAACCAGATGGCAACCATGGAAAACTTGACTTTAATCATAAATCAACAACACAAATCTTGTCCAGTAGATGTTCTGAATGTTATGTAGCTTTGTTAGCTAAAAATACAGAATGTTCATGAGTTTATAAAATGTTACAGTGTGCATGTACAGTCAAGCTTTGGTTTCTAATGACTTCATTGGCTACTAAATATTTATTTAAGGTGCAGTGAGGGGAGGTGCTGGGAGCTCAATAGCCTGGGCCTGAACTCCTTAAAAAGATACAGTATTGAGCGTTTATTATGGTTGTATGATGGCATTACCATGTTACTTCTTTTTTGTAAGGATAATGGCCACTCAGTGCTTGGGCTTTTCTACATGTTGGCCATTGGGCTACATGTTTATCTTCTATGTCTGCAAAAGCAAATTAGAAATGTAGTCTTGCATTAAAAAAACATTAAATTATATTTCATTAAAGGTTTTAAATGACAGGAGGGTCTTTACAGGAAAAGCAAAGGCAAGTAGGTAAGTCGGTCAGCCTTCAATTTTAGGACATTAGTGGATGTTAAACATGTAATCTGAAGGTAACACCAAATGTAACATTTACCACCAGCAGGCGTCAGTAGAGCTCCTTATGCTGCAAAAAACACGTGGTCTGTCAAGCTCCGCCCTTGAACATGCATTGACCATAGAGAGGAGCCCTTATGAGCGCGAAACACTCCAGTGCAACCAATCACAGCATACGGGGCGGAGCTTGTAGGAAAACGGGTGTGGAAAGCAAGAAGTTTGTGCACCCTGGTTAAAGTGACTTGTTTTGCAGGTTTTCTAAGCACATCCTCTTTAGACAATAAACGTCTACACATTTTAAAGAACATCTACTCTTTATTTACTCAAATTAAACATTGGAAAAGTTATCGTACATTAAATCTTTGAGTAAGCAAAATACATGAAATTCTACAAAATCTTACTGTTAACCTAAACCAAACTTTAGCTTAAAACCAAATCTTAAACCTGAACCTATCAATACTACATTTAGCAGACACTTTTATCCAAAGCTACTTACAATTGGGGGTTAGGTCCCTTGCTCAAGAGCACTTCAGTCGTGTCCTGCCTGGGGAATGATCCGGCAACCTTTAGGTCACCAGACCAGATCCTTAACCACTAGGCCATGGCTTTCCCGTGAATACTACTGTTCATGATCAAATTAATTTTACCAGGTAGTTTGTTGGCAATGTGAGCATGTCTACATAATATGGGACTATAAGACAAAATGATAGTTGTTGGTTGTGATGTGTTTCAACACATTTGTGCAGTTAAAAATTGACAATATTTAAATTAAAACACACATTTGTTTTTCAATATTTACAGTACTAAATTGGGGAATGCACACCTGTGAACATAGGAAGCTGAGAACAAAGATCCCTCAGAGCTTAGGAGCATAGGACCCTGTGAACTTAGTACCCTGGGAATATACACTACCGGTCAAAAGTTTTTTGAACATTTGTAGTATGTGCCTGGTTGGTCAGAGGTTCATCCTACAGCAAGATAATGACCCACAAAATAAGAGTAAGCTCTGCCAGAACTACCTCAGGAAACAACAACAAGATGGTCAGCTTGAAAACATGGAGTGGAGCACAGTCTCCAGACTTAAACCCCATCCAGCTGATTTGGGATAAAATGAAAATCAAAGCAAACCTACAAGTGCCAACATTTATGTGACGTTCTGCAGCAGATTAGTGAAGAACTTTCTGAAAAATATTTGATGTCTATTATAGAAAGATTGTCACGAGTGTGTTCAGCTGTTATATCTGACAAAGCATAAAAAGTTTAGACACATTTTGGTCTATAAACTGATTCCATGAGTTCTTATTTAACTCCTATGCTTTCATTTCAGAGTGCATTGAGACAATCATTATCAATACAAATCTGGAACAGTTGGGGTTTTCTAAAACATTGGACCGGAAGTGTAGGTTCAAGGGAAAAATAAAGTATGAGCTTCATTAGTACATGCACAGCAGAGCTAATTAAAGGTTTTAGGAATGTTAACAGCAATTAAATCATTAATAGAAACTAAGAAATTAGCCATGTCTCATAAACACAAAACTAAAAGATCAGTACCATTAGTGGTACATACAAGATGATGGCATAGCAGCAAATTCTACCATCAGATGTATTTCTGTCTTGTAATTCAGATGAGTTGTTGAAACAAACAGATCAATAGGAGCTCCAAATAGGTATCATAATGCAAAATAAAATTGATAAAATTGCTTTTTGTGGAATAAACTTTTTACATTTGATCTATCATAGTCAACCACTTCACCCAACCATCCAAACACTCCACCAGCCCACCCATCATAGACATATTTAGAGATCTTGTAGAGTTCATGATTATATGGATTGGACCAGCATATTAGCTTTAATTGGTTTAGACTAGATCAGATTCAACTTTTTGCCAAATGTGATGGCACACAACAGAATTTGATCTCCGCATTTAACACTTCCGTTCAATGAAACACACACTAGTGAACACACTAGGTTGTGAAAACATGTGCCTAAAGCAGTGAGCAGCCCTATCCACGGTGTCCAGGGAGCAGTTGGGCTCACGGGCACTTCAGTCATGACCTGCCTGAGTCACAACACCAGATTCCTTACCACCCAGCGATGGCTGCCCCCCTGCCTAATTTAGTTGTACAAAATTAGCAACATCAGCTTCACTACATGTTTAGAGACCAAATCTTGCTGATTGGCTGATTGACTACAGCTTAGGTAAGTGGAAAGGATGCAAATATGATGTGAACCACTCTGTTAATAGTGACTTGACATGATGACCTTGTCCAGGCTTTTATCCCCAGAAGAGGAAGTTTATAAGAGAAGGACAACACAAGCCTTCATTCCACTGCTCTGTTCCTAAAAAACCTTACGGAGGTTTTGATATGACAGTGGAACGGGAAACATAATTTCACTTTTATCCTGTTTTCCAGATTACTCACAGCCTCATGGGCTTGGCCTTCACTGCAGAATGAGCTCAGGGTGAGGATGTGTGAATCCTGGGCAGGAAATGAGATAGTCGGAGCAGGAGAAAAGCTGTGTAGCTGCCCTCATTGGACAGGAAGGATGTAGTTTCCTTCCAGAGGATGGAGAGAGAGACAGAGAAAGAGTAGCACAGACAGTTATACTCAGGTGTGGTACGATTCTCTGCATCAGGTGTTCACTCTTAAAAATCAAGTACCATCCCACCCATGCCAACCCAGTAAGCCCAACTTCAACCCATGTGGCCTCATCTAAATTGTGCTGGATGGGAAGTAATCATATTTAGCATCTTTCCGATGTTTTGACACCAAAATGTAAAGGATGCTAATTGCTTAATTGGTGATGTGATGGATTCTTGAAACATATAATGGAAGTTAAAGGTGTTCTACATGAAACAAGTCACCTTTAAAGGTAACCATTAAGCCATTTGGCATTAGGGGATGGATTTTTTGTTATTGTTTGAGCAGGTTTGAGGTTCCTTACCAATTTAAGGTCTTCCATGGAGCCATAAGTTCAAGCCAGAAAGCATTCTTTCAGACCCTTACGTACTCTCTTTCAAAAGTACTTCAATTAACACTTGCACTTGCAGCCTTGGCTGGTTGTTATTGATCTGGTCTTGTGATCGGAAGGTCGCTGGTTTGATCCCCGGGCAAGTCATGATTGAAATATCTTTGAGCAGGCCACCTAACTCCCAATTGCTCCCCGGGTGCCATGAATAGGGCTGCATAACATGTTGAAGACTGTCTAGGTATCCCCACATTTGGCAGCCTCTAAGCTTGAGGTATCTTCTGGATTCTATACAAACTAGCTAAAGCAAAGCACCTCTGCAAGTCTGGATAATAGCATCCACTAAATGCCTTCAATGTAAATGTAATAGTGTGAAGCATCAGCTGTAAGCCAGTCTAGGCTTCATTCCTAACTGGGGATGGGTGTTCGATGCTCTCAGACTTGATTAAATGATGACAGTGCAGTGAAACAGCTTCTGCTCCTTTTTTATTGCAGAACTTTGACAGTGACGGACCTTTTATTAGTTTTTAAGTATGGACTAATGAAGCAAGAGTGTACAGCTTCACTAAAAGAGTGATATGTCTTTCACTCAGGGGTGGAAAAGGATTGTACTTATGTTGAACAATTTAAACTGTACTAAACCATTATATCTGCTCCTTACATTTTCAGTTAGACCTTCATAGATGTACATTTATGGCATTTAGCATCCCTAGCTAGTTAGTACCGGATAGAATCCAGAAGACACCTCAAGCTTAGATGTTGCCAAAGTCTGTATGGATGCCAGGATACACAACAGGTTTAGATTTTAGATTCAACGTTTACCAATGTGATTGAGCGTGAAATTTGACCTCCACAGTTAACCCATCCAATGAATCTTATCCACGGTGCACAGGGAGCAGTTAGGGATTAGATACCTTGCTTAAGGGCTCTTCAGTCATGCCTGGCGATTGAACTGGCAACCTTTCTGTCGCAAGACCAGATCCCTAACCATCCGGCCATGGCTGTCCCTCAAATACTCAATATACTTGAATGTTCAATCAATAAAGACAAGAATATAATCATAAGCCTTTAAACGTAGAGGACAAGTACTCTTGGAAGCAATTGGTCTTCAGACATCGTTTGAAGATGAAAAGCAACTCAGACATTTAGGGGAAGTTCATTCCACCATTAAGGTGCCAGACTGGCTGCTTGTGTTCCATGCTTCTTGAAGGATTGTGGGTCAAACCGAGCCATGCTTGAAGCTCAAAGAGCTCTTGGCAGTAGAATATTAGAAATAGTAAAATCAATAACACCGTTGAGGTCAATCTCTTAAACTGATTATCAGGAAGCTTATTTGAGTGTTTGCTCATCTGCAGAAAGTCTCTGAGACCTCACTGGTGAACATTGAGAGAACCTTCAGCATCAGCAATCCACTCTTACCTTTCTATGTAATCATCTTTCCTAAATCAGTATTTACCGTTGATGATAACATACCAAAATGAAGTTGGAACGATGCATTTAAGATGTTCAAACTTTTCCCAAAAGTCTTAGACATATGTGGACTATCAGTGAGCTGTTACATAAAGTACAAATGTCAAAGAACTGCCTACAGCTATTGTTTTGCTAGAACTGCTACTGCCCATTAGTGCCCACATCACAGTCATCTCAGTTTCAAGAAAGTGTGGGTAAAGTCTTTCAATACGCTCCATCCTCCAGCCTGTGGTTCTAAGTTTAGTCTTGGGGGAGCTGGCATCACATCAGTATAAATAAGTGGGCAGTGGAGCTCTTATTACTGAAGATCTTGTTTGTCTTTGGATTTACAAATTACACACTCTAAAACGTGATTATTACATTCAGTGAAGTTTATGAATAAACAAGTTTTCCTGATGTTTGATTATTCTGTATGTCAAAGTTCATATAAGATCATTCTAGGGAACACAGATGACACTAGTGCATCAGAATATGGTGACAAAAGTTCATTTGTGTTCAGAATTTAATTTACAAAAGCTAAACCATCATATATTTTATATTTATTACAGGTAAAGTGACATGTTTAATGTCTTTGTTATACTGTTTCTTTATTCTACCAGATTTTCTCCCCAATCTGTTTGGTAGCCAATCAGCCCACACATTTGTTGACTTTCCCCATCACTTGTAATGTCTCTGACTTTAGGAGGGTGCAGACTAACACGGGCCTCCTCCGATGCATGTGAAGTCAAGCTCCGCCTCTTTTCTAACTGCTGCCATTGCCGCCGGGCAGCCAAAGAACAGGATCCCCAGTTCTGATGAATGGCCTGGCAGACTCCTGAGCCAGCAGACATTACTTAGTATTCCTGGGGAGTGCCATCTTACCCGCCCGGAGAGAGCACAGCCAGTTTTGCTCTCTCATGCCCCGGCTGGCGATGACGAGCAGCATGACCTGGATTTGAACTCTGTGAGATGTTTCTGAATTTTCATTCCTAAGGCAAGGATCTCTACCAATTCAGGGCTTTTCGTAGAACTATATATCCAAGCTGAGAAAGATTTATGGGTTTGTACTGCACCTTACTGTACCTCCTCTTGCAGAATTTGTCATTTAAATGTATCATTGTTATCTGGACCTCTAAGGAACCTAAATAGTCCACTTGTTTTCCTTCAGTGAGAAGCAACACGTTGAGACCGAACTCTAACAAACCAGAGTACAGAGTCCATTTGGAACAGCACATTTTCATTTACTCCACCCTGTCAACACATTCCTTACTCTGGCAGCTCGGGTGGGGCGTGTGTTTTTGGCCTTCGCCCATTCTATGGGTTTAGTGGTAAAGACACTCCTCCTCTTGGTTCGGTCTCTATAGGAGGCCACCTCGCTGTAGTCCAAATCCAGTCTCTGTTAGCCACAGTGGAATCAGTGGAGGACTTGTGCAACTGCAGGGAGGGGAAAAGCCGCTGGAGCCCAAGTGGGAATGATTCAACCACCAGAGGCTATTATTAGAAAGCACATGGGGACTGTTGGTAATGGTTATAGGCTTGAGTTCAGTAGCTGACAGTAATGTCTTCAGACAGCACCAGAAGTGAGAGTTAGCATCTAATTAAGTTGTTAGCCAGTAATTCATGTGCATTTAAAGTACAATAGACGTTTGACTAACATTGACTTTATCACCGTAGCCCTGCCTCAGTACCAGAGAATATAACTAGCCTCTGGTTGAAGGTCTGATGGTATAACTTTAGCTAACATTTCCACTATAATCAGTCCTACCTGCTGAAAGAAGCATGAAAATATCACATCTGCTTCAATATGACTTTATTGACCTAACAAAGCTCTGTTCAGGAAGGTGTTTGCTTTTGGCCCAAACTCTTGATTTAATTAGCCTCCCTGTGGTTATTGATAGTGTGTATTTTGTATTGTACTGGGTTTTGTTTGTATTGGGTTGGGTTTGGGCTGTATTGGTGGGTGCTTGACTGTATTGCTGTTGTTTTTACTGAACTTGGTGTGGTTTTATTTTTTGTTGGTGTACTGGACAGGCTTTGCCTGTATTGGGCTGGGTTGTCACTGTATTGGGCAGGTTTTGGTTGTATTGGGTGAAGTTTTGACTGAACTGGGTGAAGTTTTGGTTGAATTGGGTGAAGTTTTTGTTGAATTGGGTGAAGTTTTGGTTGAGTTTGGTGGTTTTAGTTGAATTGGGTGAAGTTTTGATTGAATTGGGTAAAGTTTTTGTTGAATTGGGTGACGTTTTGGCTGAATCAGGTGAAGGTTTGGTTGTATTAGGCTGGGCTTTGTTGAATATATCCCAGAGAGATTGATGCATTTACACCTCCATAACTTCTGACTGAATTGATTTGAGGAAATCTGTTTTAATGTGTCTTTGGTGTGTTTACACCTGTATTTTTATGTGGGTAATCTCTACCCAGATACTCAGGATTATGTGAAACTTGTTTTTTCACTATTCAGCTCATCAACAGCACCTTTCTTTGAAGTGTTTGTGTTAAAGCAAATGAATCAGTAGCTAAAACTACCTGCTACCTGCATTTGTATAGAAGCCAATTATGATCAAGTTAAAATGGAGGGGGGTTATTGTTTATAATAATTTATTATTATTATTATTATTATTATTATTATTATTATTATTATTATTATTATTATTATTATTATTATTATTAATAATAATAATAATAATATTTAATATTATTTCTATTCTTGTCTTTTTTTATTTCTATTGGACCAGTGTGTGACTAACATGCTAGTCACGTGTTTTGATGGGACTGTAATGCATCACCAGGCCAAAACAATGAATGGGTAGTATGATGTATGCCAAGTTTCCTTTAAGAATGTGTGAACATTGTGTTTTTCTCTGGTTAGATTTCCTGTTCAGAGTTTTGCATTATGGTGACAAGGGCAAATGTCTTGTTTTTTTGGTTTGCATAGAGATTTATAGTAAACAAAGGCCATAAAACTGCTGAAACTGCAAATCTGTTGGCCCCATCCATCATACTGTGCCTGTCTTATGTCCTCTGTATGTACTGTATTGTATAGGTTGCACTTGTGTTGCACCATAGTCCTGGAGGTTCATCCACAAAGCAAGATTTCTAAACCAGAGAGCATCAGCGCAGTGTTGAGGATTGTCCAATAACAATGTCCTGCTGCTGCGTTCCCATTGGACAGATTTGACTGGGCTTAAGTTAAGTTAACCTCCAATCTTATGAAATTGACTATAACATGAAAAAGCTCTAACAAGACAACCTTACAACCTTACTACCACACAGCCTCAGTCTCTCTATTTCTCTGTTTATCTCTCCATCTCTCTGTCTTTCTACCTCTGTCTGTCCTTCTGTCTCTCTTTCTCTATCTATCTATCTATCTATCTATCTATCTATCTATCTATCTATCTATCTATCTATCTATCTATCTATCTATCTATCTATCTATCTATCATTCTCTGTCTCTGTCTATTTCTCTCTTTCTCGCTCTCTGTCTATTTCTGAGACTCTCTCTCTCTCTCTCTCTTTCTTTCTCTCTTCCTGTTACTGACTGTCTCTCTCCTCTGAAGCTGTGATGTGTGCTCTGGAACAGGAAACGAGTGCAGACAGAGGAGGCAGGCAAGCTGAAACCGGCACAAAGCTCTAGTGCACACACACACACACACACACACACACACACCCTCATACTTGCATGCACTTTCACACTGGTCTCGCTGTGTGTCTGCTCGCACTGGAACTTTGAGCCTCAGGTGGACACAAAAGTGTTGAGCAGAGGAAGAAGAAGCCGAAGAGTAAAAGTGAAGAACAGAAAAACAAAGATACCTGTGTGCTGGAGAGAGAGAGAGTGAGAGAGAGAGAGAGATAAAGAGAAAGAGAGAGACAGAGACAGAGACATATGGTTAGAATGGTGCTGCAGTCAGCTTCCACCAGGTAAGTCTTGAACTTCTAGTCTGAATTTCCTTTTTTCTCTTTCTGTTTCTGTCTTGTTTTGTGGGCTTTTCAGCTTCAGTCTGAACTTTGTTCTTTATGTGCAGCTCCAAGAGACGAGCAAACACACAAGAGTGTCAGCAGTTCAACAGAAAAGCCACAGAAGCTTTCAAAATTTCCAGATTCTGTACAGATTATATACAGATTATATACAGATTATATACAGATTATATACAGATTATGTACAATTTATGTACAGATTATGTACAGATTATGCACAGATTATATACAGATTATGTACAATTTATGTACAGATTATATACAGATTATGTACAGATTATATACAGATTCTGTGCAGATTATATAAAGATTATGTACAGATTATATACAGATTAAATACAGATTAAGTAAAGATTAAATACAGATTATGTACGTGAGAGTAGATACTTTGGACATCATCACACCTTTTACAGAGTCAATAGTCTTAAACCTTTAACATCCTCACCTGGAAGGAAGTGCATTATTGTTATATTTTCTTTTTTAGGTAGGCTTTAAACATAATGAGATGACACTTTATGATAAAATCAGAACATAAACTACAAAAACTCTACAATAACATGCAGCTAATTGTTTTTCAGCAGTTTATTCCTTTGTTTGTGAAACATTTGCTGGTTTTATTGATTACTGATTGACAGAGATGGCACAATCACACTGTGTTAAGTTCAACACCTTCTTCAAAAAGATAAAAAGACAAATTATCTGAAATATTTGAGAATGTTAAAGGGTTAAATTTGGCACCGTTCATTAGTTTTAGAGTCATTCTAGTACTTCTAGTGTTCTTCTGTTCATTATCTCAACATACTGTCATTGTATGTTGATATAAATAAGTTAAACAGATGCTATTTGATAGAGATTAAATCCCTAATAAATAAAATAAATGTGTTACATTATATAAAAAAATACAAGTAGGTCAGTTAAGTGAGGAGAATAAATGTTTTAAAAATTAAAAAATAAACCTAACAACTAATTAAATAAACTAAACAAAATTTTACAACAGTAGTGCAGATCCAGGGACCCCATTCCTCATCACAAAAGTTGTAGTAAAATGTAAACAAAACAAAAAAACAGCACTTTTCAAATTCAGATCCTTTAACACTTGATCAGTTTAAATAAGATTAGTTTAAAAATAGAAATGGTCAAAAATGACCTCCAATTACATTTTTTACCTGAATGTACTGCATGTCCAAAAAGAAAAAAAAAGTTTTAATTTATTTAAAACATAATTTAATTTATTTAAAATTTATTAAAATTTGTTTACATTTAATTCAAAAATGTAAACTGTCATATATTTTATATTCATTAAATGTAAAGTGGCATATTTCAAACCTCAATATTAAAACTAAAAAAACTTAAATATGACACTTTACTTGAATATAAAATATGACATTTTTTAACAAAAATCTATCAAAAATCTATCTTTTTACAATATATAAATTTTATTTATACTAAATAAAAACATATCAATTGTAATTTAGTAAATTTTACCAATTCTATAACTTCTCCTAATATAAGGTCTTCATGTACTCACCACAGTGCTATTTATGGCTGCTGTAAACTTTCAGGATTACTGATATTTCTATTTATCAACGTGTGTGTGTGTGTGTGTGTGTGCTGGTGGTGGGGCAACACTTTACAAGTGAGTAATTCTACACGACTGACAGAAGAGCTGTTTTTATGATGGGATCGGCTGTTATGATGTCACGTGTTCGTCATACGCTGACCCATGAACACCTGTAAAGTTAAAGGTGTAAAGTTTTACAGTCACAAACAGACCTTCTAAACCTCACAAAGCAGGATTTCTCTGTTTAACCAGGTAACGTTTTTTTATTTAATTTTCTCCCAAATGTGTTAGCAGCCAGCTGACTCACCGATTCATTGACTTTCTCTATCACAGGTAATGTCTCTGACTCTAAGAGGGTGCAGACTAACACAGGCCTCCTCCGATGCATGTGAAGTCAGGCTCCGCCTCTTTTCTAACTGCTGCTGATAGCGAGGCAGCCATTGCGCTCAGAGGAAAGCCCCAGTACTGATGGATCGCCTGGCAGATGCCTGAGCCAGCTGACATTACTTAGTAGTGCTGGGGAGAGAGTGCCATCTTACCCACCCAGAGAGAACACAGCCAAGTTTTGCTCTTTCAGTTTTGCTGCCGATGGCAAGCAACATAATTGGGGTTCAAACTTGCGATCCTCTGATCATAGTGACAGCATCTTAGTCTGCTGAGCCGCTCGGGGCCCTCGCCAGGTAACTTAAAGTCAAACCTGTCCAATGGAACAGAAGTGCAGCAGGACTTTCCTAATGAACAATCTTCACTGTTAACTTACCTGGCTAACTAAATAACTACCTGGATAACTAACCGCTGAGATGAATCAGGTTTTAGATGTCACTTAACCTGCCTTGACTCACAGGGCAGGATTTCCAAGAAAGCTGGATAACTTTAACCAGAATTTGAAGATTGTATTGGAAACTTTACTTCTCAAATATTTCTCTTTGATGTCTCAGGAGAAATAGTGCGAGACAATAGAGACACAAGACTACAGCATAATCATAGTCATTCACATGCACCCAAACTGAGGTCCTTAGTCCTGGATGAGAAATGTTTGAGTTGTTATCTGAGCAAATTTGAGCTAATGTGAGACTACTGAGATCTAGTAAATCTCAGAGAGGATGTGTTTGTATTCCTGGGGTCTTAGCAGCTAAGCTAAAGTCTTGTTGTTGTTTATGAGGTTGTACTGATGATTGTTGGTGTATTTGAGGAGTATTTTGGTGCCCTGGCTTTGCTCTGATGGAATATACTCAGCTTGTTTTGATGTGTATCAGTGTTTTGGTGTTTTCCGTGGAATGTGGTGGTGTGTAGACTGAAGCAGTGTCCAATGACTGCACTGCATTCCTGAGTGTGTAGAGCTGAGGTGGGTGTGGAGCGAGAGCGGAACGCCACAGACCTGTTCTAGCTATGCAAAAGCGTTGTTCCTTTAAGCCCAAATAAAAGAATACATATACTAGAGGAGTCATCTCTCTATCTCAAGGCAGAGGCTGCCTAGAACTTCTCAAAAGTTCTCTTCTCTCACATGCATTTATCTCTTCTGATATGATGTTCAGTTCTTGCCAGAGTTGTTGGTTTCAGGTTCTGGTTCTACGCAGCCTTTCTACAAAAGCTTTATCACCTGCACTGATGTGATTTTATGAGCTAAACTAAATCTCACAGTCCTGCTGGACTAATATCTCCAATTCTAGTGATTAATAGTGTTTATTGAGGTTGTTTAT
>BRDA01008449.1:9255-29654 GCA_036984385.1 Crenuchus spilurus | reverse complement strand
CTTTAATTGCCAATAAATTTTTACGCCAAGTAAGAGCAGCAGTTCATTACACCTTTCATTAACACCTGTTCAAGGATAGATTCATTGTTTTCTGTTGATCTTGTGAACTCATGTATTGCATTTTAAAGGACCCATATAATGTAAAAAAAAAATCACTTTTAAATACATTTTTGATTCTTCATGTAAACCTTACTCATGCAATCCATATATGGAAGTCAAACTGCAAACATCCTGTTTGTGAGGTCACATTACAAAAACTCATTTACATATTGAGTCTGCCACAGTTTCGCTCCGATCCTTTCACTTTGAAGTGTTTCATCCTGGACTTTTTTTTAAAGGCGCTATATGTCAACCTGTCATGATGGAGATCAAGTGGTCTCAGGAGAAAACAAATAAAAAATATAGCAAAAGGGGCCTTTTAACATGCAAGATGGAGTGCATTTCATAAAAATTCTGCTGTTTTTAAATCCTAGGCAGTGAATAACTTCAGAAATGAGACCGGTTACACGAAGAGGATCCGTAAAGCTGCTGCTGCTCAGGCTATTCCTGCACCTCAAACTCAGCCTCGACTACAGCGTCCTGTCCAAACCCTGAGACCCCCAAACTCCCGCCAGCAGGACCCCTTGTTACCCAATATTCCTCGTCCTGCAGCTGCTAACACACCACCTGCTGCCCTGAGCCCTGTCATCTCTCACCAGGCCTCCAGTACACCTCCTGCTGACAAGAGCCCAGCTCAATCTCCCCCACAGCAAACCAGCAAGCAGGCTGACCCTGTTGTGCCCAAGTAAGCAGCTTTTCATATAATTTGATGAGCTGCTTATTTTACTGTTACCAATGCTGTTTAATTGTACATAACTTAAGCAATGTCCTTTAGGGAAAGAGATTAAACTCACAAATTGATCCACAACCTGTTGCTTTCGGTTATTCAGCTTTGTGAAATATAAATTTTTGCTTTTCTGTTTGTGATAATTTGTCTGTTGTCTGTATTATTCAGTGTATCTTTATCTTTTTATTTATCAGAGAGCCTGAGGTTCAGCCACCAACATCTACTGTAGTTTCATCTGAGACTCCACTGCCAACCCCAGTTATTCCAAAGGTAAGAGATACTAACATACAGACCCTCAAAGTCACAAAAGGTTTTTTTTTTTCTCCTCTCGATTTTTGTATCAATATGATCACTGTCACGTTCTGTGTTTCACAGGGCTACCATGTTCCTGTCATCGGCCAACCACATGCTCTCCCTCACCCTGTTCCCCGAGCAGGTAAATCTCAATAAGCAATTTGCCTGTTGCAAACAAGCTAATTTTTTTCTTTTTAATTTGTTTTCTATAAATATTGAATATTTATCATTTTAGGCCAACCAAGACCTAGTGGGCCTAGGCAGAGTGGACCTCGGCCTACGTGGGATCCGTGAGTAGCATTGTCAGATTTTACACAAGTCCAAATTTTACATTTTACATTTCAAAATTTAAATTCCCAGATCGTTCATTCAGTTTGTTTTAATAATCACATAAGCTACTTGGCAAGTTCTAAAATGTAAGCACCGTAGCTCTTAACTCTTTCAACCACCAGAGGGCAGTGAGTAAAAGTATTACAATTTCACACACTTCTCAAGTAATTCACTCAACACGGCTAAAAAATCATACAATATGATGTGGAAAAGCACAATTTTTAAAATTAAATAAATATTGCTCGCAAATATTTTAATGAGGGTTTAACAGTTTACTTAATATTTCCTTAAATGCTCTGTTTTTCCCTCTCTAGGTCTTCAAGCCATGGTCGGACTCCCAACGAGCGGCAACCAAGACAACAGGGCCCTCCAGTCCCTCTTCCTCCTCCTGTAGCTCCACCTGTATATGTCCCCCCCCTCTTCCCCCCTCCACAGCATGCTCTGCCTCAGCCCCCCGGTGTTGTTCCCCAGCAGTACCCTATACAGTTTCCACCAGGCCAGCAGCCTGCACCTCCCTTCAATGTTCCACCTCCGGGGTACCCTCCAGCTCCAGCAAATGTTCCAGCTCCATGGGTTCCACCAGGCACTCAGCCTCCCATACCCAACCCAATTCCCCCCATGAACCCTACACCTTTCCTGTCTAAGGAAGAGTTCTACAGACAGCAACGCCGACTGAAAGAAGAGTGAGCATTTTTATTAAAAATTTATTATTTTGTTTTTAGTGTTTTGCAAATTTCATAACTGATTTATGATTATCAGTTTGTCATGATTATTTTTAAAGACTTTTTGGACTTTAATTTATTAGTCCAAATTGATTTATAATTTGTCTGTAGGGTGAGCAAATCTCCCATGTTTCTTTTGTACTGCATTTCTGTAGCAATTCTTGCAATATGTTAACATGTTGATCTTGTCTGTCATCTGCTTGTGCAGATGCAAATAGTTAATAAATTGTTTCACCTTGCTGTGTTTTAACTGTCAAGTTTTATCTCCTTCCTGTTTTCAATAAATAGTCCCCACTGTCGATTCATTACCAGGGAGAAGTCTAAGCTTGAGGAGTTCACAAATGACTTTGCTAAAGAGCTACTGGAGTACAGAAAGATTCAAAAGGAGAGAAGGCGGTCTTATTCCAGGTCTGTATTTTCTAACAACTTCATTTCAGTTTTTCTCAACTCTGGTTTTAAATCATCCCTGTCCTGCACATTTGTGTTTGTATTGCTCGAACAACCTCTTCAACACCAACATAAAACCTTGGAATCAGCAATTTTACTGCTAGGTAGCTAACTGATAACCAGGCTACACTTGTGATTATGCTGTAGAAATATGATAAGCAATAAAATAATCATGCACAGTTCATAATTAATATACATATGTTTTACATCCAAAGAGAGTGAAAAATTAGAAAGCATCTCTGGTTGCATTTGCAGTTTTACAGACTTTATTCCTTGAATCTTCCTTTCATTCTTTGTAGCAGTGCTGTTTTTTCTGGAATAGGAGTCAGATGCAATTTATTAAGTTTAGTTCAGGTATTTAATTTAGTTATGTGCAGGGCAGGTGTACAGAAAGACCAGGGTTGGGAACCACTGCTTCTTCTGATAGCAGTTTCGGCGAAGTGAGGCACTGAAAAACTGAATTCAATTCATGTTCTCTCTCTACAGGTCTAAATCTCCTTACCGTGGTTCATCTTTCAGCGGTTCATCCTACTCCTACTCAAAATCCCGCTCACGTTCCAGATCCATTCGTTCCTACTCTCGTTCTCTGAGTCGCTCCCGATCCAGGTCACGATCTCGATCTCGCTCTCGCTCCTATTCACGCTCTCCATACTCCCGAAGAGGTCGTGGTAGGAGCCGAAGTTATCGGTCCAGATCACGCACGCCCCCATACCATCGTTCCCGCACCCGCTCTCCTTCATATAGAGGAAGGGATGGAGGAGTGAGTGGCATTTATCGCTCTCGCTCCAGATCACCACACTACAGGGGCCACAGTCCAGGCAAGAAACTTCTGCCTGGTTCTCAGGTTGAAATGGACCGCAAGTACAGGTACAGAGAGATTCCTCCCTATGATGCAAAGGCTTACTGTGGCAGAGCCGTTGACCAAAGTGACCCATATGAACGGGAAAGATACCGGGAGTGGGAGAGAGAATACAGAGAGTGGTATGACAAGTATTTCAAAAACTATGATGCTCCACAAGGTAGTCAGATTAGAGGTCGTGGCCCAGGCAGAGATCCTTATTCCCCTGACCGTTACGCTCCTCCCAGACCTAGAGATAACTCTCCATACAACAGAGGGCACCGTGACGATTATCCACCCCATGCTCAGGGTCATGGTATCCCCCCAAGAGGCCGTCCAATGAGTTACCAAGAGAAGTGTGCAGAAAAATACGGGCACCTCCATGTCAACAATGCAGGAGCTGGAAGAGGATTTAGTAAAGAATCCCTGAAACCCACCAAAGAGCGAGAGCCAACTACAAGTACAGCCTTAGACTCCAAGGGTCTGAAACACAAGAAGCACAGGAAGAAGAGGAAGGGGGAAGAGGGTGATGTGTTTAGCCACTCAGACTCTATGGATGAATCCAAGAAAGATGAAAGGAAGGGAGATTCTGTGCTAATGAACTCAACCCGTGATGATGCTACACCAGTCAGAGATGAGCCAATGGACAGCACTTCAGTGCCCTACAAGAGCACCTCTGAAAAGGACAAAAAGGAGAAGGCCAAAAGTAAGACAGATAAAGTGAAACGCAAGACTGAGAGCAGCACTCAAAAGAAGGAACCATCTGTAAAAACCTCTAAAGATGCCAGAGAAAAGGAAGCAGATGCTGCACGGGAGAAGGTAACTTCCACTGAACCAGCGATTAAGAGAATAAAGGTAGAACCAACTCAGAAGGCTGACACCAGCAAACCACATTCCTCTGAGAAACTGATGCTTCCTCGTAAGCTGATGCAGTCTAGACCAGTTAAACACCACCAAGAGCAGAAGCCTGTAAAAGATGAACCTAAAGTCAAGAAAGAACCAGGCAAAGATTCTGTGAAACTTGAGAAACCTCCTGCTAAAGACGGGAAGCCTAAGTTGGACAAGCCTGTCAAAACTGAAGAAAAAACAGTCAGTAAAACAGGTGATATAAAGGTGGAAAAACGCAAACGTAAAGACGAAAAGCCAATTGGGAAAGACCTGGAGGGCCCACCAAATAAATCTCCACGAGTTGAAGTTGCAGAGATTGTTAAAGGGTCTCCAAAACCCAAACCTAAGGTGGAAAATGAAAAGCCAGTGGAGAAAGAGAAACCAGCCATTCCTTCACTGATGGATATAAAGCCTGAGCCTGTGAGGAAGATCAAACTCAACCGTGAGATTGGAAAGAGAATCAGTAGTACTGATAGACTTTCGGCTGAAGAATCTGGGCCTACTTCTGGGAAAAACAGGATGGACCAAAAGTCCAAGACCAAGATCCGGCGGCGAGTACATGCCCCAGATGGATCCGGTTCCATGTTGGTGGATTATACTAGGTAAGATGCGAGAGGGTTACTGTGACAACTGAAATAGCATCATTTCCACTCAAATGTGTATCCTATTTACCCCAAATGTTAGCTATAATTTGTACAAGGCTAATACAATGGATATATGGTCCATTTCTTGATTGCATTGCATTATTTCATTAGTTGCTAATTACATGATAGCCACATAGTTCAACTGCAGAACTTAATTATTGATTGATCAACATTTGTGAAAGAGGGAAAATGTATTTTTTACCTCATCATTACTTTAACAAAATCTTATTTGTTTCCTGTTGTTGTGACCTTGGGCCAGTACAGTATTCAGTAGTGAATACAAAAATGTATAGTTTCTGTGCAATTACCATAGGTTTTATTGTACTAATACCCATTGTTTTTGTCAGCACCAGCTCCACTGGTGGCAGTCCCATCAAGAGGCATCAGGAGGAGAAGCTAGATCTGAAGAAGACTGTAGTGAAGACCCTGGAAGAGTACACCAATGACAGCTCCACGCCTGCTGAAGATGAAATAGTTATGATCCAAGTCCCTCGCTCTAAGTGGGAGAAAGAAGACTATGAATCTGAGGAGGATGAATCCAAGACCACAGCAACTTCTGGAAATGCTAGCCTTCCTTCTGCTACCTCTACTCCCAGTGCGGAGAATGCTGCTTCAAAGTCTAGTGACAGAGAGTCTGAGAAGACTCCCCATGTCTCTAAGGACACTTATAGTGAGGCTAAACCTGCCAAGGATCTGCCGTCCACTGACATAGAGACAGAGAGGGAGAAAGAAAATGAAAAGGAGAGAGAGAGGGGAAGAGAAAGGGAGCGCAGTGCTTCAGATCGAGAATCTTCAGACAAAAGAAAAACCGTGACAGTAAATCCAGACAGAAGCAGCGATCACGGCAGCGAGAGGAGCAATTCCTCTCAGTCCTCTAGAGATAGACCAGCTGAAAGGTCTGCACCAGCTCCCAGGAAGCCATCAGGTAGAGAACATAACACGAGCACAGAAAGAAAACCAGACCATCGAACAACTGCAAGAGATGTAGATTCTCGGCAGAGAGATGGAAAACCCAGAGAACCCATCAGGAGAAAGGAATCACCACCTCCACCATCTTCTAGAAGTAATAAGGAACGTGACATTCACACAGAATTGGCTAAGAGAGCTCCTGCAGCTTCCCATGAGTCCAAAAACAGTCCTTCAGGGGATAAAAGACCTCAGACTCAGGTTGTTTCAGAGACTAAAAGAACTGCCCCAGAGGATCACAAGCTAGATAGACAAGTACAGAATGTGAGGCATGCTGATGGACGGTCCGCAAAGGATAAAGAACACATGGGGCACAAAGCCACCCACAGGACTGCTTCTCCAGAGCTCAAGAGTGAAACTGAGAGAGTTGTAGCTCATGTTGAACGAGAACATCCCAAAGTGAAACCACCTTCAATTCGATCTATGCGACTTTCCTCGGATCTCACACGGGAAACGGATGAAGCAGCTTTCGTCCCAGATTACAGTGAAAGTGAAAGTGAGGCCTCAGACCCAGAGAGCAAGGCGGAGCTTAGAGAGGGTGGGCGGGAGAGCAGTGCAAGCCCTGCCCACAGTGTCAGCCCCTCTGGAAGCCATGTGCAAAGTAGCTCCCCTAGTTCTCCTGGCAGTCAGGACAGTAAGAAAAGAAAGAAGGAGAAAAAGGACAAGAAAGAAAAGAAGAAGCATAAAAAGCACAAGAAACACAAAAAACATAAGAAGCACATCAGCAACGAATCTGAGTCGGAGCCCAAAGGACAGAAACACAAGCATAAGAAAAAGAAATCCAAAAAGAGTAAGGACAAGGATAAGGATGAGAAGGACAAGGAGAAAGATGAAAGGACAAAAGATGAGCAGAAGGAAAAGGCATCTGTTTAAGACTGTGGGACTTATGGTACAGCATTGCTGCTTACTGCAAAGACTACTGTTTAGACTTGCCACTTTTTCCTTTAGTTACTTTTTCCTTTAGAAATAAAAGCAAAGAAGCATGACTTGGCTGTGCTAATTTCCATCACACTGAGACTAGCTGCTTGTAATGATGAAGGCTGATATTTTGCTATGTAATTTTGATGCAGACATTAATTTCTTGATTTTTTTTTTTTTTTAACAAAAAATTTCATGTCACTTCTCATTGCATTGTGGTTTTGTATCAAGTCCGCTGTAGAGGAGGCACTTTAAGAGATGTGAAGCTGAATGTGACTGCAGTGAGCAGGAGAGTTTGTGCCCTATTTACCTCATCTCCCTCATTTACATAGAGTTGGAGAAAACCATATCATTCAGTAATTGTTACTGTTGCAACTGGAAATAGTGCTGTTCAAGCATGGAGGGCATATAATGATCTGCTTGTGATATGTTTTTGCACTGTGAATATTTCCTCTATTTTATTTTGCATCACATTCTCATGATGGTTAATTTAAATTTCCAGCGGGGGGCAGGGGGGAATTTTGTTTTGAAGATAATAAAATCCAGCAAAATCTCAACAGAATTACTTTGCCTTGTCCATTTGCATGTATTACAGTGACTTGTAAGAGTAAAAATAATTTTTCAGTTGACTGTAGTACTCTGCAACAATTTGGACTAACCTCCGCCTGGGATAGGATGGTTTACTGCAAGTGTAATTGAGCACACCCGTCAGTTCTAGCAGAGTATAAAACAGTTATGGGCAAAGTATACAATTTGACTGTTGTCCGTTAAGGCATGATAATGGCGACTCAGGTGAAGGGTGGTAGCATCTCGGAAACCACAAACTGGGTAGTTTTCAATATGTTGTAGTGAAAGTCTACAGAGAATGGACTGGATGTGTTTTAAGTGCCTCCCAACAGCATGACACATACCCAACGAGTCATTGATGTTAGATGGGATTGTTGACTGTGGTGAGTGGCACAGAGCAATCATGCCACAGTGGCCCTCTATAATAAACATGGAAGCAACAAGTGTCGGTGTTCACAGAGTGAACCCCATGGTTAAAATGGTGATAATCTGACATCACTGTGTATATGAAGTGACCGGTCAAATTCCCTTATTCAACATGTGGAAAGACGACAGTTCCTGTAAGTGAAATGTGTATTAAACCTAAGGGAATTGATATAAAAAGTGGCTTCACTGAAAATACACAGGGTTAAAATGAAAAGGTCCAGTCAACAGGAACTGTGAATAAGCTTATTTTGCCCCATTACCAGTGAGAAGGACAGTAGATCATCACTGTTGGAGTTAGAGGAAAAAATAGTCTATTGGTCACTAAGTCTTCAAAACTTCCATCAGACACCACTTCCATAACAACATGGAGGTGGAGATTAGATAGATAGTACTTTATTGATCCCTTTAGGAGGTTCCTTCAGGGAAATTAAGGAATTATTTGTAAGGGATAGTCTTTTGTCATCTAACCACAAATGCAAGTGTTTGGAGTTTGCTAAACGGTGGGACTGATCTGTGGCTTTTTGGTAATGTGGATATGGCATAAAAATAAACATGTTTCAAACTCTGACCACATTTCTTGAATCCAAGTGATTTGGGACAAATATGTGAACTGAATTGCTTTGAAGGGGAAGCTCTGCCTGAATGTTAAATGTTTTGGGTTAAATGAGTGTACAGTCCATACAGCAAAGGCCAACTATGCTGTTTAGGCCTCCACTGCAAGTATTCAGAATGGCCAGCAGAGGGCGTCAGAGTTAAGACTGTATTTACTCTGCTCATGAGTGACCTCTTCTGTCTGGTGTCTGTAGGTGCAGCTGTTAATCAGTTGAACATCAATATTGAGAGGACTGTCCCTTAGCTATGTCTGCTGCTTTTTTGCAATTGGACAATTTGACTTTGTGAACTGGCCATTCATAGTTAGCCAGATTGTTAGGTCACTGCAGGTAAAGCATGTTCATGTTTCTTTAAAGGGCCTATATATCCACACTTCATATGAGTTTATGCATTAAAAGCATCCACATTTCATATCATCACATTTTCATATATCAAACAGAATGAAAGAGGCTGGTTTTTGTTACTGTACCTTTAAGACTGATACATGTAAATGATGTCTGTACAGACTCCATTAGGATGAAAAACTAAAACACTGGTACATTGTAACATCATAAAAACATGCCATTCAAAACAGGGTCCCCCATATGTGGACTGTATGAGCTGAGGAGTGAATAGGCTGTTTTGAAACTTTCCAAATTACATCAAACTCTTTTATTAGAAAAATTACATTTTCCATATCAGATGTAAAAATGAAATCATTTTAGTGAGGAATCTGTACTGTACACTGCATTACCTTTGTGTGTGTGTGTGTGTGTGTGTGTGTGTTTCTGCTCTCTATGAGGAAAAATATTTTTTTCTTAAAAGACTGCAGCTATATAAGAAAAAACCTACAACAAAAAAAGATTTTAGCTACTGAAGTCAAACACACACACCAGTCCACCCCTGTGTTTTCTCACTGCAGGCTGACCGTGTGCTGAATTTCAATGAGCTCTGTGGAAAAGCGAGGCAGTGTATGTGTGTGAGTGTGTGTGCACAACCTCGCCCCAGCACCATTTAATCACATAATAGAGAGAGAGAGACAGAGAGAGATGGGGTAAGGATCATTTTAGTGCTTCAGGTCATTCAGTCATTTAAAATATGCTTCTTAAAATCTGATTGGTCCTTCACAATCACTCAAAACATGTTCAGCATTAAAGGGAAACAAACCAAAATGTAAAAAAAATGCATGAAAACTATTACAGCAGTGCTGTCTGTGTCTGTCTGCATGTTTGTGTGTGTGTTGTGTTTTTCTGTCATGTGTCTGTCCTGTGTGTGTGTGTTTGTGTGTCATGTGTGTGTGTATGTATGTCTGTGTGTGTATTTCTATCATGTGTCTGTCTGTCTGTCTGTGTGTGTGTGTGTGTGTGTGTGTGATGTGTGGGTGTATGTTTTTCTATCATATGTCTGTCTGTCTGTCTGTCCTGTGTGTTTGTCATGTGTCTCTTTGTCAAGTGTGTGTGTCTGTATGTCTGGAACTGCTGTAATTACAGTCACAGACTGACATTTGTACTCATCAGTCTTTTTTTATTTATTTATTTTTTTAAAATAATTTTTGCCAATTTTTCTCCACTTGCCAATGTGGTAGTAGCCAATTAACCCATCCCATCCACTAGGGGGCTCTCCCCATCACTTTGCATTGTCCCTGACTCTAGGAGGGTGAAGACATGCACACACCTCCTACACTGTGTGTGATGCAGCCACCACCTCTTTTCTGAACTACCACTGATACACCATCACTGGGGAGCCAACATACTCAGAGGAAAGCGCAGGATTCCCAGCTCTGAATGGACCAATCAGTAGATGCCTGAGCCAGCGGACATTGCAATGTGTGAGTGATGGGGAGAGAGAGCACGGCCAATTTTCCTCTGTGCACCCGAGCTGTTGATGGCAAACAGCATGACCTGGATGTCAGCATCTTAGCATGCTGAGCCACTCCCCCCCCCTCTCCAGTCAATTTATAATGATTTTAATGCCTTGTTTTATTTATTATAATAGATAAATATATTTAAAAATAATTATTGATTCATTATTTTCCCACAATAACATTATATATATTGTTTCTATATTCCTCATTTGGTGTTTTTATTGCATATACTGTATAATTATTGTTAATTGATTTTTTTCTTTTCTTGGTAATTCTATTTGTTTTCTGTTGTTGTTTTGTTATAAATTTGTTATGAATTATTCTACAGATGTTTCTTATTTCACTTTTTTCTTATGAAGTATTTGATTTAAATTGTATGATTTATCAGCTTTATTTGTGTTTATATTTATTTTTTCTCTGGGAGTATTGTGTAGTTTGTGTTATATTAGCTTAGTGCTCAGTGCTCTCCCTCCCACCCTCTCTCTCCCCCTCTTTGCTTCCCCCCCTCCCCCTTCCTCTCCCTCCCTCTTCATCTCTTTCTCCCTCCCTCCATCTCTCTCCCTCCCCCTCTCTCTCCCTTCCTTTCTCTCTCTTTCCCTCCCTCTATCTCTCTCTCTCTCTCTCTCCCTTCCTTTCTCTCTCTCAATTCTTCTCTCTCTCCATTCCTCTCTCTCTCCCTCCCTCTCTCTATCTCCCTCCCCCTCTCTCCCTCCCTCCCTCTCTCTCCCTTCCTTTCTCGCTCTCAATTCTTCTCTCTCTCCCTTCCTTTCTCTCTCCCTCCCTCTCTCTCTCTCTCCCTCCCCCTCTCTCCCTTACTTTCTCGCTCTCAGTTCTTCTATCTATCCCTTCCTTTCTCTCTCTCCCTCTCTCTCCCTCCCTCTCTCTATCTCCCTCCCTATCTCTCTCTCTCTCTCTCTCTCTCTCTCTCTCTCTCTCTCTCTCCCTCTCCGCTCTCCCCCCTCCCTTTTTTCTGATCTGTGCTTTTATTTTGCTTTATGAAGCCAGAGCAGATCTTTTGTTCCTGAGGAAAATGAGCTGATTGTGGCCTGGCAGGGCTCCAGCTCTTCTGGCCTCAGCACAGAGACTCTTTTCATTCTGTTCGGACACTCCGTCCGGCTAAGCTCAGATTCCTGCTCTCAGACACAACACACACAGCTGGACACTCACACACATGCCAAAGACCTGCAGACTGGTCCACTTCCCAGATCTCATTTCCCAGAAATGTTCTCATAAATGATTATTTAAAGAGAGTGGAAAAAGAAGGTCTAATTCCCTGCACTGCAGTTCTACAGACAGGGGGCGCCAAAGTGAACACAGTTTACTTCACTGGGGACTCCGCCTACCTGCCATGCTGCTGCAATTACAGTCAGTTTACCCAGCTAGTAAGCATTATTAACTTTTTTTGCCTAAACTGAGGTAAACATTGTCTGAGGTTTACTGTCGAATCTGTATACAGCATGTTGCAGTAGATCTGCAAAGCATCATGGTCAAAAATTAATGGCAGGTTAATTTTACGGTAAATATATTTCTCCTGTAAATGAAAATGAAGTAATTGTAAAAGTAATTAAATTGTAACATTTTGATCGTGTTTTCTGACAGTACATTTTGTATGAAAAGAGAAGTTGTCTATTTTTATTCAGACATTCATCACAATACTGATCCATTAATACCAGCACAACATACACTAACACACCACCACCACATCAGTGTCACTGACTGAAAGTCATCCACAGTTCTGTGGTGGGTCTGTTAATTGGAAAATGAAGTAAAAAGGAGATGAAACATTGTACCTGTAGAACTTTGAATGTTTATATCATTTCTACATAAATAATATATATCATATTTTTTGTGTTTGCTTGGTATGCAAGGGTTTCATTACAGCATCTATTAAATATGCATACAAGTGTGCTCTGGCACGTTACAGGTGGTCTTTATAAACAATAATTTAGTTGTTAATGTCTTTCCTGGTCTAAAATTAAAGTGAAATAAAAAAGCATACAATACTGGGGTGAAAAATGGACCAACGAGGAATGGAGGAAGTCTTAAAAATTGTGTATAACAGTCTCGAATCATGTACAGTACCAGCCAAAAGTTTGGACACTGTGGTTCTTCATTGTCTGCAAAAGTCTGCATAGTAGATTAATACTAAAGTCATCCAAACTATGAAGAAATATGTACAGTAATTATTTATTAACAGTGTTAAACAACCAGAATATGTTTATATTTGACATTCTTCAAAGTAGGCACCTCTTGCTTAGATGCCAGCTTTCTTGGCATTTTCTCAGTCAGCTTTATGAGGTAGTCACCTGGAATGGCTTTCAGTTAACAGCTGTGCCTTGTCAAGAGTTCATGACTTACATTGAAAAACACTGAATGAAATGGTGTGTCCAAACTTTTGACTGATACTGGATGTATGTACAGTACATGTCAGTCTTATTCCATGGTTACAGTAGAGGCCTTTCTAATAAAGTGGCCAGATTAAAGAAACATAAATTCAGCTGACCTGCGACTTGACCCAACCCAAACAATATCAGAGCCTGTGTGTGTGTGTGTGTGTGTGTGTTTGTCGAGTGGCACAGAGGATATAATGTATATATTAGCTGACAGAATATGTGTAATTAATACTCTGTATTTCATATTTGTTCTAATAATTATTATTACGGTAATATTTTCAACATTACATTTTGCCTGGGAGACTACACCTAGCTCATTTTGAAATAGAGTGGTAGGGGTTGCAGGCAGTTTTGGAGGGGTCAGTTTTTTTTTAGTGTCCCCCATTTTTTGTGTAAAGTACCTCTGTGTGCCTTGTGGAGATGATCTGTCCAAACAGTGTTGAGAGCCTAGAACTCTAATCTGCATTTCCTTTGAGACGAGAGCCCGGTGTGTGTGTGTGTGTGTGAGTGTGTGTTTGGCGTGTGAGGTCATGGTTGTCAGGGAAAGCGTTTTCTCTCTGGTTACGACATCAAATCCCAGTGTGAGAAAGTGCAGGCACTGTTGGTCAGAATGGCTGGACTTGAGCTGTTCCTGGCTGAGTGAGCCAGCAGAGAATAATGAGTGTTTGTTAAGGACGGATTCTCAACCTAGTAGAAAAAAAAACACGTCTGAACTTTCCCCTAATACACTGTTAATGCTAGCAACTTTAGCACACACTGCTATAAATACCCACCTAGTGAGATCAGAGATTTCCATTTGAAAATATTCCTTTTGTCAATGTCTGAAAAGACTTAAAAAAACTTTTCTACAAACACAGTCAGATCAGATTCATCTATCACAAACCGACAATAAGAGAAGAGCTATTGTAAAATCTGACAGGCATGACAGAATATAACATTTCTGCCTCAGAAATGTGCTCATATGTGCCTTAAACCTATTAAGTTAGTGTAGCCAGAGACAATATAATGTGAGGAAATATTGGGAAAGCTTGTAAAGCTCAACATGGTATCTGATTCACATGAAGTCACCCTTCATTGCAGAGTTATGTTCACATGTAGTAGCCAAAACAGCCATAAACTTATATCATCAGTGTCAGATTTTACCAGTGATTTCAATATACTTTTGAAATGTTTCTGTGACTGTTAGTTTCATGTACAGTGAGGAAAATAAGTATTTGAACACCCTTTGAATTTGCAAGTTCTCCCACTTAGAAATCATGGAGGGGTCTGAAATTTTCATCTTAGGCACATGTCCACTGTGAGAGACATAATCTAAAAGAAAAAATCCGGAAATCACAATGTATGATTTTTTATATAATTTATTTGTGTGTTACTGCTGCAAATAAGTATTTGAAACATTCTGGCCCTCAAAGACCTGTTATTTCACCTCTAAAAAGTCCACCTCCACTCCACTTATTATTCTAAATTAGAAGCACCTATTTGAGGTCAATAGCTGCATAAAGACACCTGCCCACCCCACACAATCAGTAAGACTCCAACTACTAACATGGCTAAGAACAAAGAGCTGTCCAAAGACACCAAAGACAAGATTGTAAACCTTCTTAAGGCTGAAAAGGGCTACGGGGCAATTGCCAAGCAGCTTGGTGAAAAAAGATCAATTGTTGGAGCAATTATTAGAAAATGGAAGAAGCTAAACATGACTGTCAAACTCCTGGGGCTCCATGCAAGATCTCACCTCATGGTGCATCAATGATCCTAAGAAAGGTGAGGAATCAGCCCAGAACTACATGGGAGGAGCTGGTCAATTACCTGAAGAGAGCTGGCTCCACTGTTTCCAAGGTTACTGTGGCTAATACACTAAGACATCATGGTTTAAAGTCATACATGGCAAGGAAGGTTCCCCTTCTTAAATCAGCACACGTCCAGGCCCGTCTTAAGTTTGTCCATGATCATTTGGATGATCCAGAGGAGTCATGGGAGAAAGTGCTGTGGTCAGATGAGACCAAAATAAAACTTTTTGGTCTTAATTCCACTTGCCGTGTTTGGAGGGCGAAGAATGATGAGTGCCATCCCAAAAACATCATCCCTACTGTGAAGCATGGGGGTGGAAGCATCATGTTTTGGAACAGGACGACTGCACTGTATTAAGGAGAAGATGACCGTATTTTCTGAAAGGCGTCTTCAGCCCTGCGCACTTCAGATGCTCCTGTTGTCAAAGAACCTTAGGATTAGTCTTTCATGGTCTACACTGTAAAAAACTAACTGCACAAAAGCCCTAACATCCCCATATACCCCCAACTAAAGTTTACTTACACTTTAACAACAAATAACAACACTGAATAAACAATACTGACACTGGAAGTGTGCTACACTGCAAAAAAACCCCCGTTAAATTTACGGTAAAAAACTGGCAGCTGTGGTTACCAGAATTTTACCGTCAAATATACGGTCAGACTGTATAATAAATTACGGTATGCATGTTCGACAACCGTGAATTTTATGTTCAAGAACCATTTTTTTCTGTTATGCCTGTCCTCATGTCCCTTGTTCCGGTCTCTGTGTTTATGTCTCCCTCTTGTGTTCTAGTTAAGTACTGCACGCCCATATATGTACTTCCTGTCTTGTTCTGCGTAATCATGCCCAGGTGTTATGTATCCCTTGTCATTAGTCTTCCCCTTTATAAACCCTGTTTGTGTCTCACTCCCTTGTGGGTTATTTTGGTTGTGTCTAATCTTTGGTGATTCCTTGCTTGTACCGTGTCTTGATCCTGTTTCCATATGTCCAGTCCAGGTTTGATTTCCATTTGTTTGTGTTATGTTTAAGTTCTAGTCTTAGTCTTTGTTTCTGTTCATGTTTACAGCCATCGTGCTGCCTTTTGTTTGTTTGTTCTGTGTCTGTAAATAAAACCCCATTTTAGTTATCTCTGCCTGCGTTCGCCCTTCAATCCCCGCCCAGCCTCACATAATAACCCGCCTTCTTAGAACGCAGCAGAGACTACTACATGATGACAGAACCACAGAACACAGCAGAGACTCAGGAGACTATCAGGAAATTGCAGGAGAAGCTGACCCTTGGCCGATGGTGGGTCGATGAAGTAGTGGAAGCTCTGAAAGAAATCATTTCAGTAATTCCCCTAGAACACACCTTCAGCATCCGCTACCTCCTCATTTGTCCTCAGCTCAAGGTCTTCTTAGAGATCACAGAAACACGGGGGACTTTTTTGGAGGGGGATAAGAGAGGCGATTGTACCGAGGCAAGCGAGGCTGCGGCGGAGGCTCGAGCCACAGACAAGATGGAAACCACAATGTCTGTCGGCAGCCTTGTGATCACCACTGTAGAGGAGCACGACTGGAAGGAGGAAAGGAAGGCGAGACGCCGACAGCGTAAGCTCGAGAAGAGCGCAGCCCAGCCGCAGCCCGCGCCGAAAGGCCCAGCCCAGCCGCAGCCCGCGCCGAAAGGCCCAGCCCAGCCGCAGCCCGCGCCGAAAGGCCCAGCCGCAGCCCGCGCCGAAAGGCCCAGCCGCAGCCCGCGCCGAAAGGCCCAGCCCGCGCCGGAGGGCGCTGCCCAGCCGCAGCCCGCGCCGGAGGGCGCTGCCCAGCCGCAGCCCGCGCCGGAGGGCGCTGCCCAGTCGGAGCCGGCCACGCCTCTGTCCAGTCCCCAGGTGGCCACGCCTCTGTCCAGTCCCCAGGTGGCCACGCCTCTGTCCAGTCCCCAGGTGGCCATGCCCCCTTCAATAGCTAGGAGAACCATGCCCACAACCCAAGCAGCCAGGAGAGCTGCTTGGAAACCCAGACTTCACCCAACGCCAGTAGCTCCCATGAACCGGGGACTTATGTACTGTACTCCGGGAGCTACTATCCCTGGTGTTGGGCCCGCCCTTCCCTCCCTTGGATTCCTACGCCCGCCCTCCACCCCTGTTTCCTGTCCTTGGGGAATTTTCGGGAGGGGGTGTGTTCCTGAGCCGACAGCCCTGGACGTGGCTGTCGGCATAATCAAAACTGTTTTGTCTAACCCTGCCGTGTCCTCTTCCTTGAACCTTGCCCTGAGTGTATTGTTACCATTGTCATGTGTAGATGTCCCTGGTTCTGTTTGTCTCATGTTCTGTGTCTTGTACTTAGTCTTCATGTTTTGTTTTATCTAGTAGTGTTTATAGTTTATGTTCTGTGTCTTGTTTTGAGTGTCTCGTCGCCCTTGTCCATAGTCTAGTCTGTTTTCAGTTTAGTCCTTAGTCTTTGTAATATCGTGTTTTCCAACTGCCTCTAGCCCTGCCTCTAGCCTCCAGCCCTGTTTTAGCCTTCAACCTTGTCTGTAGTATTTAGTCCTGTTTGGTTTTGTGTTTACTGTCTAGTCTTGTTCTGCTTTAGTCCCTTCATTGTTTTGTAATGTTTTGTATTCCCAGTATTAGGTTATGTTCTAGAGTTTTGTCCATTAGCACCCAGTTTTGTTTTTGTTCCCTTGTCCTGTTTGGTATTGTCGTGTCTGCCGTCTAGTTTTGTCCTGTCCTTGTTCTGTTTCGTGTTGCCGTCTCGGGGTCGAGACGGCTTTGAGGGGGGAATCTGTCATGCCTGCCCTCATGTCCCTTGTTCCGGTCTCTGTGTTTATGTCTCCCTCTTGTGTTCTAGTTAAGTACTGCACCCCCATATATGTACTTCCTGTCTTGTTCTGTGTAATCATGCCCAGGTGTTATGTATCCCTTGTCATTAGTCTTCCCCTTTATAAACCCTGTTTGTGTCTCACTCCCTTGCGGGTTATTTTGGTTGTGTCTAGTAGTGATGAGCGGATGAAGCCTCACTGAAGCTTTTGAAGCTTCTTCCTGTTTGTGCCGAAAAAAGTTCAAGGCATTGAAGCCTCAGAGAAGAGCGACATCTGGTGGCTGAAATAAATGATTACAGCCTGCACTTTACCACGAAGCAAATGAACCCTGTGATATTTACTGGTCACTCAATATCTGTTCTGATCTGCCGATAACCATCTTTAATTATTAAAGTCATGCAATAAATACTTGGTTGTTGTCATTATTGAAAGCCTCAATTAATATAATTTTTTTTATATATGATTGGAAGAAATATTTTGTCAGTGTTTAGTGACCCTGGCATTTGAATGAGTGAATGAGAGCAATGGAACGCTTGGTTGAGGTAGAGGTGGTGGATGATTCCATATTGTTTGCAAGATCAATAATGATACTGTACAACACAAAGGGGCCATCATGAGCTTTACTGCTTCTCAAATAGTCAGTGAGACATGGGATAGCGCCAAAGCTTTGAACCAGTCCCGCCCATTTCCGGTGGTTCATTGACGCGTTCGAAGCTTCAAACGTCATAGTCACGTGATAGTAGGACTTCAATACAAGCTCCGGTACACTGTGTCGAATCAGCACGTGTCGGAAAAGGTGACACAAGCTTCGGAGCCTCGGTGTCAAACCGCCCATCCCTAGTATACACACATTTAAATTTTTTTTATTATTTTATTTTATTTTATTTATTTATTTATTTTTATTCTTCTCCTTACCATTGTACAACCTTAGGGACTATAATTTTGTCGCGGAAATTCACTGCATGCAGTTCCGAGTCAACTTTCGCGACAATCTTGTATTTCCTGTTTACGAGCGGGAAGCGTGTGTAGCCTTGGTCTAAATTTGTTTTCATACAATTCAAAGGGTATTTCTGAAATTCCATTTAGTTAGATAACTATGAAGGACCCTGCAGATTCTGATGGCGGCAGTGTAGCATCGTTGGGTCCCGTAGTACAAGTATCCGAGATTCGCTGGCCAAGAGGAGCGCTCCCTGTACGGTTGTTAGAATGGAAAGTGAAACTTGGAGCTTTGGTTAACGTGGATTCCGTTATTGCATTGTGTGTAGCTGACCACACAGACGGAAAAACTGGATCAGAAGGTCGTGAGCAGGCGAACAGACTATCATTACCAGAGAAAAAAATTAAATCTGACCGAGCTGGAGTTGTGAGAGATCTGTGCTGTGAGCTCGGACAGATAATATATGCTGGGTAAGCTACTTTGTAGAAACTATTTGCTGTGACGCCTCTTTTTTTAATCTTCATGTGCGGTTTTCCATCTTTTTGTAGATAGCAAAAAAATTCAAGCCACATTTAGTGGAGCAGTTTTTCTCCTCCAAATTTTGCACCATAAGGGCCAGTCTCGGTCTCATCAGAGATATGATATGGTGTAGGAAACTCATCACAGCTGGATTGCTTATGGATCAGGCTCAGATACGCTCTGCTTTCTGAATGCAGCTGCCTTAAATTTGTATTTCGTTTTAGCCATTGTCTTTTGACTAAAATCAAATTTAATTTTAGGAAAAATTTAGTAATGTGAATTGTTTTTACAATGTGTTTACACATTATAGGTGAAACGTTATAGTGTTTCACCTGCTTCCCACACACCTGATCCAACTAATATGATTATTATCACCACCTTACTGAGTTAATATGAGTGTTTTACAGCAGGACACGCTCTAAAATGTACAGGACAGTGAAAAAGCTACCGGTGGTAATGGAGTTCTGATGTCCAGCGCGGTGTGGTGACACTGGCTCTTTTCTTTCACCCTGCTGACATTGTCTAGATAACTTGGATCCATCTTGACTAACAACAGTTCACAGGCTTATATAGGCTTTCTGTGTTTACATGAAATTTGTGCAAATGTGTGTTTGATTGGATGGCTACCTGGCTTGTCTTGCCTCTCCATATACGCCAAAGTAGTTGGATGTTTTGCTAACTTGGATTGGACCATAGTCTATGTGTAAGTAAACTGGGGTGAATATCCAGAACCAGCCTGATGTGAAAACTAATAATACTAATAATTAAAATCATGTTGTTTCATTTCAGTATGTCCTGTACTGCATACAGCTGAAATGACAATACAAACCTCTTGATTTTGAAATTGAACTCCTGGTAAATATTGGTGAAAATAGATGTTTCTGTATTTTTGATTCACAAATGTTTTGCTTCAATAAAGCATCGTGAGATGCAGTGAAGAAAGTGTAAACTTCAGTGAACAAAGAGGGTTTTTCTGAAATTGTAAAATGTGGTAATGAATGTGGACATCTACATTATACTTTTTTATCCAAGGAACTGAAACAAGCCAATTTATTCATAAATAAGATAAATGAGCTTATTTTTTTCATGTCACGTTTTATTTGATTGTCAGGGAAGTTATAGCGAAGATAGAAGAATGCAGCCATCCCATTGTGATGAAGGGTCTGTGTGCTGAATGCGGCCAGGACTTAACACAGTGAGTAAAGCCACATTTTTTATCTTTTGTAGTTAGTGATAAATGTAGGTGCAAATCTAAACATAGTTTTATGGCAGTGACAGACTTTAAAATGTTTCTTAAAGCCCCCATGAAACTGGTTTAAAATGTTTTTAAAATGTTTTAAAGGTTGAGATATACCTCGGACTTAACATTGTTTAAGGACTTAAGCACCTTTGATGAGGTAAATGGTGTTTCTGTGCACACATAAATGCTTTTGTCAACGTAATAAAACTTTAGACTCTGTTGTTAAAAGCAAGCTGAAATGTGTGAGGTTGTTTAGGAACTATGCTAGCTAACGCAGTAAGGCTATATGGTATAACATAGCTGCTTATGTACAAACCGGATTCCAAAAAAGTTGGGACACTAAACAAATTGTGAATAAAAACTGAATGCAATGATGTGGAGATGGCAAATGTCAAT
>BRDA01008448.1:22369-51578 GCA_036984385.1 Crenuchus spilurus | reverse complement strand
ACCTCAATAAACACTATTAATCACTAGAATAGGAGATATTAGTCCATAAACAACCTCAATAAACACTATTGAAATTTAAAAAATGCTCCCACGGAGGTTTACACAAAAAGATCACTGATTCGCTCATTTAGCTGTCAATCAAAAAGGATTCAGCCTCAGACACATCATCCAATCATCATGCAGAAGATGAGCGTCCGGGCCAGCCGAGGCCAGCCCACTGCCCCATAGACCCCCAGAGATGCGGAGAGTCCGATGGACAGGACAAAGGCCAGGATTCATCCAATGACTCGTCTCGTTTCGCAGCACGCTTTGCTTTACCATTGAAGTCTTTGGATGCTGAGCGTCCACCCTGTTTAATGCGCTGTGAAGCTGCGGGAATGAGTGAGAGGAAAGCCGCGTCATTACCAGTGATAAGAAGCTGATTCTGAACAAAAGTTGAGCGCGTTGTAGCGCATATTTAGTCAATGACATGTACACACAACAGTATATTATTGATCACTTATTTTTTGACATTTTAGGGGAAGCTGAGCTTCCCTTGCAGTCTTAGAGCATCCGCCACTGCATAGCTCAAAAAACCCCGGAAACAGAAATCAAAGTGTCAAAAAAAAAGGACGCAGTAATGAGAAGCTCCAACCAATCTTGTTGATCACTTCAAACAATTGTTTAGGCATGCTTGATGCAAGTGTTTTCAAGAGGCTAGCAGGAATGTTGCTCCAAATGTTGAAGATGGCTTCACGAAGGGCATCCACTGTCTGGAACTGATGTCCATTTTTGTAAACTTCCCTTGCCATCCATCTCCAAATGTTCTCAATCGGATTTAGATCAGGGGAACACACAGGATGGTCCAAACGAGTGATGTTATTCTCCTGGAAGAAGTCCTTTGTCAGGTGGGCATTGTGAACTGCAGCATTGTCCTGATGAAAAACTCAGAACCACACAGACGAGGGCCCAATGCTGCAACATCTCCACATAGCCAGCTGCTGTTTGACACTCCTGCACAACCTAAAGCTCCATTGTTCCACTGAAGGAAAAATCACCCAAATCATAATGGCACACCCCCACTGCCGTGTAGAAAACATCTCAGGTGGGATCTCCTTGTCATGCGAGTAATGTTGGAAGCCATCAGGGCCATCAAGGTTACATTTTTTCTCATCAAAGAATACAACTTTTTCCACCTATCAATGTCCCATGTTTGGTGCTCCCTTGCAAAGTCCAAACGGGCAATTTTGTGGCATTGAAGAAGACGTGGCCTTTGAAGAAAACCTTCAGTCTGAATGACAGAACTGAAATATTATGAAGTAAATGTGGTGTTTAAAGAAAATAGTTAAAACAACAATGTAACACTATGTTTACAAATATAAAGACTGTGAGACTCCTGCAGACTCAATGATGAACACTTTTACTTTCAGGTTCTTTGGGTGAGGAGATTACCTGCAGTCCACAGACTATCTGTGCTCTTCAAGAATCTACAGTGACTCTGACGTGCTTTTACTCAAACACCATCAAACCTCAGCAAAGCTTCTGGTTCAGCCCCAAACAGAAAGCTAAATGGAGGAATGAAGGAGATCCAGAAGATTTAGATTTAGACTCAGACTATGCAGGACGAGTGTACAATGAGACTATAAGAGACAGCTCCTCCAGATCTGCTATTCTTACAATCAGAGACCTGAGAGAGAGAGACTCGGGGGAATATCACCTCATACTGATTACAGAGAAAGGAGAGAAATATCTCAGCTCAGCAGCCGTCACTCTAACAGTTTCAGGTAATACAGCTCAACTATAATCATCTGTAAAACCACTTTCTACCACTTTATGATGGTGAATTATTACTTAACAAATATTTACTGAATGTTTATTTCTACTCAGACCTGCAGGTGAGAATGACCTCTGACTCTGAAAAGCAGACACTGAACTGTAGCACTTCCTGCAGTCTGACCTCTAATTACTACAACTGGTACAAGAATTCACAATATGTTCAACAGACAAATGGAAGTCAGTTATATTTATATAACAGAGCTGATTCTGGCAGCTACTCCTGCTCTGTTAGAAGTAATGTTGAAATTCGCTCCAATACAGTCTGTGAGTATGAAATCTGTTCATAAGTAATGTTTTATGGATCAGTCACATCAGAAGCTGATCATCTTTCTCCTTTTTCAGGTGTTTCTGATGAGAACTGTTGGAGTGTGATCTACTCAGACAGAAGAGTCTGTGTTTTGGAGGGATCATCAGTGGACTTTCCCTGCACTTACTCATATCCCAGTAATCTCACAGTTAATAAAACATTCTGGTATTACTTTCAGTCTAAAGTGGAGCCAACAGATCTGAGTAAGGAAGAGACGTTTGCTGGTCGAGTGGAGTTTGTTGGGAATAAAGAGAGAAACTGCACTCTGAGAATGAAAAATCTGACAAAGACTGACTCTGGACAATATCGCTTTAGATTCATCACTGATACTAAAGGAGGGAAATTATCTGGTAATCCTGGAGTTATTCTGACAGTCACAGGTAAGTTTATTATATCTCTGAATAGAAGAAATCTGCTAACACTTCACAATAAGTAACCTCTCTTACTGTCAGTCAAGATGGTATTAAATAGGTTTTTATTCATTAACTAATAATAGTAATACTGGTTAGAAATTAAAATATTAATATATAATATTTTCTAATAATTGTTCTCTTCAAGCAGCTCGTCCTAATACACAGTAAATCTGCCAGTGTTGTTACATTTTGACACCCTCAGTGTTAATTTAACTCTAATAGTGTTGATTTAACACTGGCATATTGACTGTATATCTTTGCTTTAATGTTTTATTTTTGATAAACATTTATAATAAACCATTAGTTAATTACCCTTCAATACATTATATAAGTATTATTATTAATTACTTAATTACACACAGTGAGACACAGTTTATAGTTTAGTAATGCTAATTAAAGTAAAAATAATGTACTTGTGATTGTTACGTTCTAAATTAACTTTTTTGATCACCAGCCAATGTGGCTGGTAACTCTCTAAAGTTACCGGCCAATCAGAATTTCCACTAGCCAAATTTTATAGGGTAAAAATAAGAGAAATGAGTGCCACTGAATGCATTTAATATATCTATCTTTCTATGTATATATATTATTTGAACCACGTCTTCAGAGCTCTTCTTCTTCAGGAGCTGCATCAGAATTTGAGCTACTCTTTTTTTGCTGCAGGTTTGCGCACAAAGTTAGGCCCAGCTGCCCCAGTCTATCCAAGTCCCAACCACCACCACATTTAGGTTAAAAGTTTTTACTAAGCTAACATTAACTCCCTCCTCTTTCAGTGTGCTCTCTGTTTAGTTCTAGACCCGTTTACTTTGCTTCTACCTTGAGTTGCTCTCTGAAGTCTGTTCAGTGGTGTTAGCGTTCATTTCCATGGTTTCTTGAGCTATTTTCACTACAAACTGCGCACAGCCAATAGGCGTATAATGTCATAACTTAACACAGAGGTGCACACACTTTTTCAGCTACTTATCTAATGATTAAGTCATAATGATCTACCTAATATAAAAATGTAAGACATATATTTATTTATAAATATACTGACAATTTATGTGTACAATGTATGCTGGTGTACCTTGAATAACTACATGAACCCATATTACACAATACAACTGTGTACATGTTTTGTCATTAGCCTACTTTACTCTGATGACTTGCACTGAATGGAATCAGTCAGGGATGCAGAGTCTGGACAGTAGTTGCTGATAGCCAGCCTCAAGCAAACCTTCAAATGTCATGTCATCAGTCATGGTGGAATGATACTTCGACTTAATGATCTTCACGCTGAATAATGCAGTCAAGGCAAACACACTTAAAAAATGACAGTAAATAGTTCTCTTCCACTCCGTATGGAAATGGTCAGTTTTAGGCTTCTTTCACATGCAGAACAAACATACATGTTAACAACTTACAGTGACAGGAGAACACGGACTGCTGGCCAACTTGAAAAAATGCTGGTTTACAAGTCCAGATGCTGTTTTATGAAGCGATAGCATAGACAGCCAATCACATGTTAGCAAGACACGGCAGAGTCAATCGAATGAGCTTGTGGGCATCTAAAGTGAAACTTGATTCATATTGAGTGGCTTGGATTCCTACTGGGTCCTAGTGCTCGACCATCTCCCTGTATGTCAATCAAGTGAGATGTTTTATAGCAGTGATGCCCAACCTTTTTCGGCCTGGGGGCCATATAAATTTCCGACATGAGTGTCACTCTTCACTCTTCTGTAATTTCAAAATGATTCACTGTTTGTACCGTGAATAAATACCAAGAGTTGTTCGGTATCAGATACGTCGGTGAACTCGTCAGCGGCAGTAGAAAACATTTCGAAACGTGCTGCTTTGTCCCTTAGTTTTGATTGGAGATGTTTGCCCATATCTTCCACTCGCCTTGTAATTGTCATGCGAGAAAGGCCGACGACTTCAACTGCTTCTTTCTTTTCAGGACACATTTCCTCCTCCACTGCTAGCAAGCACTTTTTTTATGCAATTCGCCGTCGGAAAAAGTAAAGATCTGTCCAATTTTCTTGGAAGTTTCTGCACTCAGAGTCAACTTTTTGTTTCTTTGGCTCTCCCATTTCACCAGTGCACAAATGTTGAACCTCACGGTACCACTCACGTTGCTACTAAAAGGAAACTGCCAAAAATACAGAAAAGGTGCTTGTGTATGGCAGTTTTCTGTCACACATTGGGCTGGAGGTTTTTGGGGATCTGGCAACCCTAATTGCAACTCCGTAAACAGAGCTGGTCGTCTATAATTCTTAAGAATAATAATCATATCATAGTTAATTTGACATACAACACACAAGAATCATATTTTTTCTTGTAATATATAAATACAAATATATAATAAAAATATTATACTCTTGTAAAAAGACGATCACAACCAGAGTTGCCAGGTTTGTGAAAATGCATTCACTGATAAACCTTCCGATGGGGGATGCAGGGATTTTTTGCAATAAATAGAAAAGAAAATGAACAATATAATAATTTATTTTTTATGCTTTTGTGATTGGATGCTTTAGATTTTATCAATAGATAGATAGATTTTATTTAGATAGTATCAGCTTGAGTATGGCAGTTTTCTGTCACACATTGGGCTGGACGATTTGGGGGATCTGGCAACCCTGAACACAACTCTGTAAACAGAGCTGGTCGTCAATAATCCTCGTGGACATGAGTGACATGAATATTAGAATACCGCAGAAATCCATCGAAGAAAGATTGAGAGACGTCCTAACGTTAGGATAGACACTTTTTCTTCCCTTTGTTAACATGCCGAGGCCAGGGCCAGATAGCACTGTGTAGACCGTAGGTTGGGTGGCGAGGACGGATGATAGGCTGACGTCTATTTTTTTAATGCCATGCGATCTACCCACACTACCTTTGCGATCGACCGGTGCACCCCTGACGTAGCATTAAGGCATATAGTTTTCATGGGAAATGTAGGAAGTACTGCCAGGGGATAAATGACCGAGAACAGAGCCTTATGTATCATGCATGTAATACCACTTGCATTACTGGCCAAATTGGCTAGTAAGTTTTTATTAACACCCGCCAAAATGATTTTTTACCCGCATTCGGCGGGTTGGCGGGTGTTAATTTAGAACCCTGGTTACGAGGCTGACACTTGAGTAGAGTCCATGCTATTTATTTAAATCAAACAACCCTCACACAAAATAAAGAAACAAAAACAAACAGTAGACTGGCTTGAAGGACAGAGGGGTCCAGAATAGGGATCAGCTCCAACAATCCCTCAGGACACTCCAGAAAGGCTCAGGTGATCTGATGAATGGAGAGAAGGAGAGTTAGGTAAGAACAAGTCGAAAAGTTAGTTCTCCTCAATGTTCCACAGAGCTGTAAGATGTTCCTTGTGGTTTTATAGGAGTACAGATTGTGTTTGTGGGCTACAGGTGTGTCAAGGTGTGTCAGATTCATGTGTCTGAGACGGTTCCGTCTGCTCTGTTTAAGGATGTGTCCGGGTGGGGTGTGCATGACCTGACAGTACTAAACAGTTCTACATATGTTTGTTATGAAACATGTTGAGGGATAATAAATTAATGTTTTATTGTGGTAAACAGTATTAAAACTAAAATGGTAGAAGCAAAGAAAAAAGAAAACATCTACTTAAAGAGATTAACTGTCAATAATACCACTAGAATCATTAGTTAATGATTAATGTAGACATTACTTAAGCATTAACTGTTTCTTACAGTTTTAATTACCATTAATAGATGTTTTTTATTATAAAGTGTATCATAAATGCTTCACTGTGTATTTGTTTACATGTTCAGATCTGCAGGTAAAAGTGAGTCCCAGCACTTCATCAGAAGGACAAACAGTAACACTGACCTGTAGCTCCACCTGCACTCTGCCCAACAACCCCACTTACATCTGGTACAAGAACGGACAGCCTGTAACTAACAAACCCACCAGATACAACCAGCTCTACCTGGACTCAGCAAGCTCTGAGGATCTTCTCCAGTATTCTTGTGCTTTAGCAGGTAACGGTTCTCTGTAGAACTTACAGGTTCTGTCTCAGAAATAACACTTTACCTCAATCATAATAACATATGAAACATGCTGATTATTGTAGACTTTCTCCATCTTCATGATGTACATAAGGACTGTGATTATTATTTTCCTGAAGGTTCAGAGATCTCAGTGTTAACATTGATCACAGTGGGAGTATCAGTCTCTCTGGCTCTAATACTCATCACAGGATGGATGTGCATGTGTTGTGTGATCAAGAGGAAGAGAAGAACAGAGAGAAATAATGATGTTCAGGTACTGAGAGAAAATCCTACTTTATTTCTTCATCAACATGTTTCTTTAAAGCTGCTACTGAATACAAACTGAAGTCTTGTTCTTATCTCTGTCTAAAAGGCTCCAAACCCTGGAAATGACACATATGCAGCTCTAAATCTCTCCACCATGTCCTCAGATTACGACACTCTCACAGTAAGTTTGTATTTATGTCTCTGCACTGTCAGAATAAAAGGTACAGCACAGGAACATTTCTGTCACCCAAAATACAAACAATGTAAAGTTGCCCTTAAAGGTCCAGCAAAGTCCTTAAAGAGCAATTATGTATCATAAAGGTTCACTACAATAAACAGTGAAAGTGTAAAAGTGTACATCACTGGTCCATCTCACAATCTCAGAAAAACTGGAGGGTCACTGGGGTGGAACCCTGAAGGTGTGTACAGAACCATTATTTGGAGAACAGAACTGTTTCAGATTATGTTGTAATGAATGTATATGAAGTTTTATTGACTCCACTCACTCTGTCCTGACTCAGACTTTTACATTTATTTTACTGTTTAAAGAGTTAAGATTAAGATGAACCAATTTGGTATGTTATTTTTCACAAAACGGAATTTAACCTCCGCATTTAACCCATTACTGCAGTGAAACACACACACACACACACACTAGAGAACACACTAGGCTGTGAGAATTTGTGCCCAAAGCGGTTGGCAGCCCTTATCCACCGGTGCCTGGGGAGCAGTTAGGGGGTTTGGTGCCTTGCTCAAGGGCACTTCAGTCATGTCCTGTCTGTGTATTACATGTCTCTGTGCTGTACCTTTTATTCTGACAGTGTGTGTTACTGTGCAGACTGTGTTCACTTCTGTACATTTTTGTTTTTGTCTCCAGCATCTTAAATGTTCTTCCAGTGACACATACACATCCCTGAACCCTGCAACCATGACGTCTGATTATGACACTCTGAGAGTAAGTCTGAAGTCTATTTTCAGGGTTCTCATGGTTAGTGTGATTGTTTTCTGTGTCTTAATGTTCTTTCATTTTCCAGAATGTTACTGGTTCTCGTGTACTGTGACTCTGAGGTTCTGAGGGTATCCCGCATTAGATCATGACTCTGCATCATAAAAGGACATTTCTATCATCCTTTCCTCTTCCCCTTACCAAACTGTCACTGTGACTGAACACATTAGATTAGATTAGAGATTTTAATCCCTGGTTCAGAAGGTTGATGGTTTTGTGAAGAAAGCTAAACTTCACTATTATTCTGATTTATTACATTATAACATTTGTCATGTCATCATTTTAGACATTTGTATAAAAAAGTCTCTAAAATGTAAAATAAAAATAACTTTATATAAAATGGACAAAAATGTAGAAGCTCTTGACCATTTATTTTTGTCAAATATCATTAAACGTTAAATGTGACTAATTTATGTTTATCTTTGTCATTAATACATTATTACTGTAACAGACTTTGTTTTACTGAGTATGTGAAGCATTGTGTACAGGTTTAAAGCTGAACTTTTTAACCTTTCATATTTTGATCTTTTGAAACCTTCATGTTAGTTATCATTAGACATATATATAAATATGTTTTTAAAGTTATTTTATATTCAGTTATTTTTGTATAAATCAAACTCTATTGTAGTCCTTTATAATGGGTTGTGTTCTGAAGAAGATTCCTTCATACATAAAGTGATCTCTGTATAAACTGACTAATCATGATCTATGCAAGCCTGCATGATAAGTTCTGGCTACTGGAAGCCATCATGCTCTCCACTCCTCCTGCTTCTCCAATCTCATCACACTCATCTTGGAACTACACTTCCCAAAAGCTCTGGTGTTTGTCTGAACCCATGTCACTCTCCTTTCCCAGCTGTATCCCATTGAGACACTGACTGACAGGTAGGTTTGCCACCTTTCAGATTTTGAAATAAGGGACACCCCTGGCCAGGTTGGGGCAGGGGATTGGGTTGGGGGTGGGTGTTTGAGGCTGGAGTGTATGTCGGGGGGGGGATTCCGTTGCGAGTTGGGTGTGGCTTAAATGTTGCACCTATATAATAAAAGGTCTTGTATAATAAAACAATGCAGACTAAAATTGCCTTCGGTAGATGCTGTTTTTTAAAATTGCGCACCATTTTCAGGTGTATCTTAGCAATGCAGACAACGCTTTCATTGGTTATGAGTCGCACTAGTGATGGGCTTTTATGGCTTGGTTTACTTAAAAGACCCCTTACAACTCCCAATTCGAAAGACTTCTCTTCTTCTTCTTTTTTTTTTGCTGCTTAGCTTATGCTAGTAATAAAATAATGTTCATTCAACAGTGAATGAAATGAACTAAATGTAGAAATGTAAAAACATCTGAAATAATTATATTTTTCTAAATTATATATTTATAGAGTTTTCCATTTTACAGAAAGAACAGAACAAAAACAAAAAGAAAAGAATTATATACAGTATATGTATCTATCTCGCAGCAACATGGTCTCATATATCACAATATCACAAAATGATCATTAATAAAGGAATACGGCATAATAAAGTAAAATAAGTCAATTACGGTTACAATATAAGCAGTAGTACATGTATCATGCAAAAACATAAATCACATATCCCCCAACACTTTCCATACTGATGTTTCAGTGACTTTTTGTCGTCTGTTTTGGATTTCAAAAGTGAGCCAAATAATTTTTATACATGGAAATGTAGAAATAGATTCCTCTATTAAATTTACATATGTACTTCTTCATGACAAAATGTATTTATTAATTTATTTTTGTCTGTACAATTACCTGTGTGTAATTATTTATTTAGTCTTTTATATGTGCATTTATTTATTTCAACTTATGTAATTTTTTTTGTCATATGCAGAGAGTCTTTTTGTAACTTTTCTCTGTTTGTGTGCCCGTGCAACAATTATAGTTAATACTAATATAGCGACCCCCCACCCCCCACCTTACATGGTGTAACTGATCAATCCTGTGCGACTTCAACAGGGGGGAAGTGAATCTGGCTCCCAGACGCAAGTCGGCTCTGATCGTTCACTTCAAAGAGTCGACTCTAAGAGCCGTTTTGTTCGCCAACGATCCATCACTCACACTAGTGATGGGAAGTTCGGCTCTCTTAAGAGAGCCGGCTCTTTATTTTCGGCTCCCAAAGAAAAGCTGGCTCTTTCGGCTCCCAAATGGCTCTTTGCTTGTTATCATTTGTAGCCTCATATTTAAATCTAAATTAGCAAAAATAAATGGTTTGTGTGCTGAGAAACCCTTTTGCCTTCAGTCTTTTTATGATAAACTTTATAATTGCTTCATTTTGTGCATTAGTTCTGTTAAAAAAAACATTCTTACTTTTATTTAACTTTTTTTTATATAACTTTTTTACCCCTTCACACAATGTAGTGGTAGCCAATTTGCCCATCCCCTCCGTTAGGCCTCTCCCCATCACTTTGCAATGTCCCTGACTCTAGGAGGGTTCAAGCAAGCCCAAGCCTCCTCCGTTGCGTGTGATGCAGCCACCACTTCTTTTTCAAACCACCACTGATACAACATCACTGGAGAGCCTAACGCACTCAGACGAAGGCACACAGGGACCCCAGCTCTGATTGGACCAATCAGTAGACACCTGAGCCAGCGGACATTGCAACTTGAAAGTCATAGGGAGAGTGAGAGCGCCATCTACCGGCCCAGAGAGAGCACAGACAATTTTTGCTCTCTTGGGCCTCGGCTGTTGATGGCAAACAGCATGAGCGGGATTCGAACTCGCGATCCTCGGGTCATAGTGTCAGCGTCTTTGCCCGCTGAGCCACTTGGGGCCTTATTTAACATTTTTAAATAAACTTTTAATGGAACACAGGAAAAAGAAACACACACTGCAAACAAATCTACAATATCAACAGCAGAACCAAACTCTTAATGTTGAAACACTACATAAACCTTTAGTGAAGATTGGCATTCAAGAAAATCAGATGCCTCAGTTCGGATGGGCTGATGCAATTCCTTCTGTCTGTTCTGCCCTTTTCCTCAGGTTTGTTAGCAGAGCTAATGAGAAATTGGGAGCCGGCTCTCATTCAGTGGGAGTCAGCTCTTTTGATTCACTACCAAGCATCGGCGCATAGAGCCGGCTCTTTTGCGAAGGACACATCACTAACTCACACACACACTCTGCAGAAACACGACAGAGAGGGTGTGAGAGAGATCAGCAGATTCACACATATCATTCTGTCTCAGTTCAACCTTATTTCACCCCCTTTGATAAAAATACGGAACAAAGCGCATCCCGTATCGGTTCAATACGGAACACCACTTTTAATTTACAAATACGGAATGATTCCGTATTTTATGGGACGGGTGGCAACCCTACTGACAGAACTACCATTTATTGCTTGGTATTGTTAGCTATACATCTTCTGTCTTTTAAAGGTTTTGTATCTATTTGTTTGTTAATGTTGTTTGCCTTTGTCCTGGTAGTTCTAGCTTGTGAAGTTTTTATAGAATCCTAGCCTGTGTAGCTTGCATAGCATCTTAGCTTATGTAGTTTGTATAGCATCCTAGTCTGAGGAGCTTGTGTAGCATCCCAGCCTGCGTATCTTGCATAGCATCATAGCCTGCTTTTTTTGTAGCGTCCAAGCCTGTGTATCTTGCATAGCATCCGAGCCTGTCTAGCTTGTGTAGCGTCCTAGCCTGTGTATCTTGCGCAGTGTCCTAACCTGTGTAGTGTCCTAGCCTGTCTAGCTTGTATAGCGTCCTAGCCTGTCCAGCTTGTGTAGCATCCTAGTCTGTCTAGCTACCTTAGCCTGTGTTTAGCATCAATATTCTGTTTGTTTCTTTTGTTTCTTGTGTTGTGTTCTTATGTTTTGTTTGTTATTAAACTTGTTTATATAAATCTGTGCCTGTCTTTCACAATCCATTACTGTGTGTTACAGAAGACATTTTTTTTATATATTTGAGGCAATAGTTAGTTTGGCTAAATAAAAATGAAAACTTCATATACCTGCCCAGTACAATTAAATGTAATAATGAATGGTAGAATAGTAACTGTTGTAGGGTTAACATTTATGAAGTGATTTAATTGTTATTGTATATTTCATAGTGTTTTTTAATATATAAAAATATTTGTTTAATAACTAACACACACTCACTCCATTTTAGATGAGAAGTTATTTCAGTTCTCTCCAGTAGATGGAGCCAAAATGTTTTTTTGTAAATTGTTCATTTTTATACTTCACACTAAGTTACACTATGTCCAAAACCACATCTACTAGTTTGTGGTTTGAGTAGGTTGGAGATAGGTTTTGGTTTATATATCAGCCCATCTGCATGTACATGACATACAATATGATCTAATTATTGCTGTTTACCTTCAGTCAAGCAGAATCTGACACTCCCTACAGGACCCACTGAAAATCATCTGTGTACACATTTTTTATCATTTAAGAAATTAATGCTTTTTTATCTACAGTACTTCAGAGTAAATATATTATATTTATTCTTTATAAAAATGTTTAATATGAGGGTTTCTTTCCCTCCACGACAGTGTCTTTTTCTTCTTTTTGGACTCAATGGAGTCAAAATTGCCAACTCTTAATGATCTAAGAGTTCACGTCTAGACTTCTCTCCAGTAGCCTGGCTAATATCCGCCTGAACTACTGTTTCAATCAGTCTAAACTTTAGCCTACAAAGCAGGAGAAGGCTATAAAAAGATTATATAGTTTCATGTATGAATGACAGTAGAATTACTGCTGGATGAGTAATTTTCTAGTGTGCTCTGCTTTCTGTGATCATGGATAATTATCTGTTAGTGAAGAGTCTCTGGTGGACATTAATATAGTAAGTAGCAGTGGTTGTCAGTCTTTTTTGCAATGTAAGGTGACATCTACCTGTACAATCATAGAGTCACATGACTAAAATGAACAAGCACTTAGTTTAAAGAACAGTAGATAGTTATGCCTTTACTTTTCTCAGGGAAGAAGAGACACAGACAAAGCTGATCTAGATGAAAGTAAAATGTCAGAGATGAAAAAATTAGCCCCGATCCCCCATGTACTTTAACCCCTGTCTAATTAGGGATTTAGACCTTATTCAGAGTATGATGATAGAACTATGCTCTTTATATAATCATGTCTTTAGTCTAACAGACTAACATCAAAGCACTGCTGTGCATAGAAACCTACCCAATGTACATGACAGCATCAAGCACATTTAATGTTATAAAAGCCATCATTTAGACATTGTTGGTGTATCATCGTGCTGTTGATGAAAACATGTAAATAGAGTCTGTTCTGATTTAAAAGTTGTGGTGTAACAGTTTAAAGGACATGGTTTCAGAAAGCAGAACTTCTGACACCCGTTGAACATGCAGGGGTGACAAATGGCCTTTATATTAGTTTCACAATGCAAAACACTGATTAAATCAGTAGTTTGGTCCAAAGCTGGGCAATAGGATGATTATTCTCAGGATATGACCATATATATGGCCTTTGTTCAGCTGATCAAAATTAATTATGATGCATATTGTGTATAACATTTTGCATATTATATACACTGCTCAAAAATAAAGGGAACACTAAAATAACACATCCTAGATCTCAATGAATAAAATATTCCAGTTGAAAATCTTTATTTATTACATAGTGGAATGCGTTAAGAACAAAATAACATAAAAATTATCAATGTAAATCAAAATTATTACCCCTTGGAGGTCTGGATTTGGAATCATACTCAAAATCTCATACCACCCTCATGGAGTCTGTTTCTGACAGTTTGAGCAGAAACATGGATATTAGTGGCCTGCTGGAGGTCATTTTGCAGGGCTCTGGCACTGTTCCTCCTGTTCCTCCTTGCACAAAGGAGGAGGTAGCGGTCCTGCTGCTGGGTTGTTGCCCTCCTATGCCCACCACCCCCGTTTCCTGGTGTACTGGCCTGTCTCCTGGTATCTGCTCCATGCTCTGGACAATGTGCTCACAGACACAGCAAACCTTGCCACAGCTCGCATTGATATGCCATCCTGGATGAATAGCACTACCTGAGCAACTTCTGCGGGTTGTAGACATCGCCTCATGCTACCTCTATGGTGAGGGAACTGACAAAATGCAAAAGTGACCAAAACATCTGCCAGAAAGGATGAGAACAGAGAAAAGGTCTATGGTCACCACCGGCAGAACCACTCCTGTATAGGGGTTGTCTTGCTAATTTCCTCTCTTGTTGTCTGTTCCATTTGCACAACAGCAGGTAAAATTGATTCACAAACAGTGTTGCTTCCTAACTGGACAGGTTGGTTTCACAGAAGTGTGGTTGACTTGGAGTTACATTGTGTTGTTTGTGTTCCCTTTATTTTTTTGAGCAGTGTATATTTTTGCTAGATATTTCCTATTCTTACATTACAGAACCCACACTCATGCATTATTTTATTAGACTTAAGCAATATCTTGGCTAAAGATTGACCAAGTTTTCCCACTTTTCCCTAAGCACTTTTCCTCCATGATTGTTTCATTAGTTTTACACTGAAGCTACAAGGCTAATGTAGCTAACAAGTAAAGGAAGCTTATGTACAGTAATTATCATCATGCTAGCTTCATAAATAAATCATCACATACTAAGATTTGTTTTGTGAAATGTTGTAAGGTTTCATATATATAATAAAAATATATTTTTGAGATTACTTCTTTCACTTTGCACACAAGCTATGAGGCTATGTTGTTACAGTAAATTATTAACATGGTGCTAACTCAAACTGTGAGGAGTGTTTCAGTAATTTCAAAATGATATGTTTGTAGACACTTATGTACTAGTGCCTCTTAAAAATATTGTGAGTTTATATATATATATATATATATATATATATATATATATATAACAAAGTGTTGTCACCCCTGAATAATTTCCAGAAAATGAAATATTTCTCCCAGAAAATTATTGCAATTACACGTTTTGTTATACACATGTTTATTTCCTTAGTGTGTATCAGAACAACACAAAAAACAGAGGGGAAAAAGGCCAATTTGACATGATTTCACACAAAACTCCAAAAATGGGCCAGACAAAAGTATTGGCACCCTCAACTTAATATTTGGTTGCACACCCTTTGGAAAAAATAACTGAAATCAATCGCTTCCTATAACCATCAACAAGCTTCTTACACCTCTCAACTGGAATTTCGGACCACTCTTCTTTTGCAAACTGCTCCAAGTCTCTCCAACATATTTGAAGGGTGCCTTCTCCCAACAGCAATTTTAAGATCTCTCCACAGGTGTTCAATGGGATTTAGATCCGGACTCATTGCTGGCCATTTTAGAACTCTCCAGCGCTTTGTTTCCATCCATTTCTGGATGCTTTTTGAAGTATGTTTGGGATCATTGTCCTGCTGGAAGACCCATGAGCGTAAACCCAGCTTTCTGACACTGGGCCCTACATTGCGACCAAAAATCCTTTGGTAATCATCAGATTTCATGATGCCTTGCACACAGTCAAGGCACCCAGTTCCAGAGGCAGCAAAACAACCCCAAAACATTTTTGAACCTCCACCATATTTGACTGTAGGTACTGTGTTCTTTTCGTTGTAGGCCTCATTCCGTTTTCGGTAAACAGTAGAATGATGTAGTAGAATCTTGGTCTCATCTGTCCACAAGATGTTTTCCCAGAAGGATTTTGGCTTACTTACATACATTTTGGCAAACTGCAGTCTAGCTTTTTTATGTCTCTGTGTCAGCAGTGGGGTCCTTCTGGTTCTCCTGCCATAGAGTTTAATTTCATTCAAATGTTGACGGATAGTTCAAACTGACACTGATGCACCCTGCGCCTGCAGGACAGCTTGAATTTCTTTGGAACTTGATTGGGGCTGCTTATCCACCATCCGGACTTTTCCTGCGTTGCAACCTATTATCAATTTTTCTCCTTCGTCCACGTCCACGGCGATTAGCTACAGTGCCATGGGTTGTAAACTTCTTGATTATGTTGCGCACCGTGGACAAAGGAACATCAAGATCTCTGGAGATGGACTTGTAACCTTGAGATTGTTGATATTTTTCCACAATTTTGGTTCTCAAGTCCTCAGACAGTTCTTTTCTCCTCTTTCTGTTCTCCATGCTTAGTGTGGCACACACAGACACACAATGCAAAGATTGAGTCAACTTCTCACCTTTTTATCTGGTTTCAGGTGTGATTTTTAAATTGCCCACACCTGTTACTTATCACAGGTGAGTTTGAATGAGCATCACATGCTTGAAACAAAGTTATTTACCCTCAATTTTGAAAAGGTGCCAATAATTTTGTCCAACCAATTTTTGGAGTTTCGTGTGAAATTATGTCAAATTTGCCTTTTTTCCTGTTTTTTGTGTTGCTTTGGGATAACTGTGAAATCTGCAGTCTTACACTTGATTATGGTTGTGTGTGGTGAACTGAACAGAGAGGTAGGTGGTATTTATGCTGTTTGAATACTATGTCCTCAAACTTAAATGAAGAACAGTGGAACGTTGGTTGTTGTTTGCCCTGGTTATGGTACAATAACTGTGAACTTTTGTTAGGGAAATTTGGTCCCAGTTATTGTTCATCCACCCAATTTTTTTCTGTGTGCCCACATGACTCGCTGCTAATTTCGAGAAAACAAAAGATCCACCCATGTGTTTGTCACTCACCCACACATTCTTGGTACATTCTGACTTTGTTCCTCGTTGTTTCTCTGGCTTTGTTTCTGGATGATAACGCTCAAAACAAACTAAAACACGTCACACTGACGTGAAGGCGCGCTACACTACCGCCTGAAAACGGGTGCGAAAACAAATAGGGGCCGAGATCCTCGAGAACGGATGTCCAAAACAAAGGCAGCCAGCTGCACCACACCAGCACGCTCTAAAACAGAGTGTAAACCCGTAAGGGTGATGTTTGATTTTTCTTTATCCACTTCATGAGTCTTTTTTTACTTATTATGTTGTACATTGCTTGCAAATCAATGCGCAATATACTGTTATTCGATTTTCATATATTCTTCTTCTTCTTCCGCCGGATTTTTGACGCGCTTCTTGTCCCGCAGTTTTCGAGATATCGACACCGTTCCAACTCCAGATTGTTCAGTCCGATTGTGTGATCCGGGCTCGTATACAGAATTTTGATCAGATTTGTGGTTTTCCTAAAAACTTCCTTAATCTGGGAATTTTTTTCCCATAGAGAATGAATGGGGAACGAAAATGCATGCTCATCTACTGTACTTCTGCTTGACCGATTCGCACCGTTTCAAATACACTATATCAGGGCAGGCCCCCGAGCACAAATTCACTGTTGTTTTAACCTGCACTCATTTATTTGTTGTTTTATTGCCATCCCTTTTTCATCCCTTTGACTTCCATTCATTTTCACCCATATCAAATTACATGCTTCCTTTTGCCAAACAACAACCAAAATTGATATACTTCATCATGGCAGGTAACAGAGCTCTAGTCCAGAGCCATACTGACCCGCACTCCTTTTTTTGTCATCTTTCCTTCCCTCATTCCTCCCATTGACTTCCATTCATTTTCACATGCACTCAAGCCACAGAGTTTCTGTGTCCCAACAGCCACCAACATTCATGTACTCCATCAGGACAGATAACAGAGCTGTAGTGCAGGGCCATACTGAAGGACCGCACTTCTCTTTTTGTCATCTTTTCATTCCTCGTTCTTCCCATTCATTTTCACATAGAGACATGGCAACCGCCTTAGGTGCCATAGCAACCGCCTTGGGTGCCATAGCAACCGCCTTGGGTTCCATAGCACCCGCCTTGGGGCCCATAGCAACCACTTTGGGTACCATAGCAACCGCCTTGGGTCCAATAGCAACCGCCTTGGGTGCCATAGCAACGGCCTTGGGGCCCATAGCAACCGCCTTGGGGCCCATAGCAACCGCCTTGGGGCCCATAGCAACCGCCTTGGGTGCAATTTATTCATTTTATTTATTTTATAATAAATGAGAAAAGTATAAAGAAATGTAAACACTTTAAACACATTGGCTTCAACTATATATGTGGTTAGTTAATTGCTAACAATGCTAAATGTGCACTGTTAACTACATTACTGTAGTCTTAGTGTAAAACAAAAAAAGCAACATTGTCTTGGCTGATAAACTACATCAGATATTCTTGTTGAACTATCACTTTAAAATGTTATTTAAAATTATGAACATTTACTCATTTTTACTGTAGCAAAACTCATAGGTTTTGTGTGTGTGTGTTTTGTAAGGCTTCTCAGAGGACAGCTGGAGGCCGCATAGGGGCAACTAAAGGGGCGGAGACACAGGCAGCTTGAATCTGATTGGTAGAGAGTTTGTGATTGATAAAACAGGGAGAAGCCCCGCCCCGTTTGGAGTGACCCGCTCTTCCTCTGTTGAGTATTCAGAGTGTTCGGAGCTACGCTGAGGAGTGTGATTGTGTGTATAAGTATGTAAACTGTGTGTGTTTGTTATGAGGAGGACAGAAGAACAACGTCAGGTCAGTCCAGCTTCTGCTTCTGTCAGAAACACGTACTCTACTCTGTTAACTCACTTTAAACCTGTGTGTGTGTGTGTGTGTGTGTGTGTGTGTGTGTGTGTGTGTGTGTGTGAGAGTGATTGGAGAACAACATCAGGTTAGTCCAGTTTCTTTTTCTGTCGCTCATACACACACACACACACACACACAGGTTTAAAGTGACGAATTGAACAGATCTGTGTGTGTGTGTGTGTGAGAGAGAGAGAGAGAGAGAGAGAGAGAGAGAGAGAGAGAGAGAGAGAGAGAGAGAGAGAGAGAGCGCGAGAGAGAGAGTGCGCGAGAGAGAGAGTGCGCGAGAGAGAGAGTGCGCGAGAGAGAGAGTGCGCGCGAGTGTGACTGACAGACAATGTAAGTTTGTAGATCAATGTAGATGTTATTTTTGGGCGAGTGAGTATATGTAAAAGAAAGAAAGTGCATATGTTAAGGAGAGAGTGTGAAGTGTGTGTGTGTGTGTGTGTGTGTGTGTGTGTGTGTTTGCGCATGTTTGGTGAAAGTGAGTATATGTGATTTGAGAGAGATGGTGTGTGTATAGATGTAATGTACAGTAGGGTGAGTGAGTATACACTTTTCACAAAAGGGTAGCTATATTTGGCTTTCAGATTAAATTTCAGGATGAACCTAAAATGTGCTGTAACCTTTTACAGTTAAACTTAATGTTACTTTCTCTAAACTTTTGAATTCACATGTCCAGCTGTTCAGTGTTAAGTGTTCAGTGTAGAGAATTTGCTGTTCTCCAACAAGGAGCTTAATGGCAAAATTCACAACAGGTGTTTGATCCATAAATTGACCATTACATTTCCTGCTTCAGTTACAATTGGTATTTAAACGGTCCTCCTCATCATGCTGTTCACATCTTGACATCATGACACCAAGACGACACCTAAAAATTGATCAACAGTACCACACCATTGTGAGAACATCAAACAAAGGATGTAAGCCTAACCAACATCAGCAGGTTTCAACACAGATTCAGAGAGACTTGAAGAGTCACAGAAAGGCACAGAAGTGGACGCCCTTTGGCCACGTCCAACACTGATGACTGCTTCATTTTTAACAGTGTCCTGTGAACCGGATGATGAATGCCACACAACACCAGGCATATTTAAAGGAGGTGAGAGGCACCCAAGTGTAATGTCAGACCATTCAAACTGTTTACATCAGCGTAGTCTTCATGCTAGATGACCTGCAAGGGTGGCTGACCACACCACAGTGTCACGCCCACACTACTTGAATAACATCATGAATCTAGTCATTTTGCATGAACAACATAGACCTAATTTCATCTTCATGAACAACAATGCTCCAGCTCATCGAGGTTGCATCATTAAAGAACAGAAAACCTATGGGATCAGCTGATCAGCTGTTGCCATATAGAGGCTCGTAACTCTGTACCCCAGTATCTCAATGACCTAAGGGCCAACCTGCAAGAACAGTGGGATGCCATGCCTCAGCAGATAATAAGTCGACTTTTGAACAGCATGAGAAGTGGTTGTCAAACTGTAATTGCTGCTCAGGGATACATGACAAGTTATTGAGACATTGGTTTACCCACCACTGTTATTGGCTTTTGTTTCAGTAAATTGTTTGAGATGAGGAAATCTGCAATATGTGTAGGAGAAAGAGAGAGAGCATGTGCACTTTTGGGGTGTGTGTGTGTGTAGGAGAGTGTGCATTTTTGGAGTGAGCGTGTGTAGGAGAGAGAGTGCATTTTTGGAGTGAGTGTGTAGCAAAGTGTGCATTTTTGGAGTGTGTGTGTGTGTGTAGGAGAGAGTGCATTTTTGGAGTGTGTGTGTGTGTGTAGGAGAGAGTGCATTTTTGGAGTGTGTGTGTGTTTGTAGGAGAGAGACTGCATTTTTGGAGTGAGCGTGTGTAGGAGAGAGAGTGCATTTTTGGAGTGAGTGTGTAGCAAAGTGTGCATTTTTGGAGTGTGTGTGTGTGTGTGTGTGTGTGTAGGAGAGAGTGCATTTTTGGGGGAAATGAGTGTGTGCAGGAGAGAGTGTGCATTTTTGGGCTGTGTGTGTGTTTGTAGGAGAGAGACTGCATTTTTGGGGTGAGCAAGTGTGTGTGTGTGTGCAGGGGGGAGTGAGTATGGATTTTTGGAGGGCGCAAGTGTGTGTGTGTGTGTGTGTGTGTGTGTCTGCGCACAAATGTGCAGGAGAGTGAATGTGCATTTATGGGGTGAGCGAGTATGAGTGTGTGTGCGCCCTTCTACAAAGAATGTATACACACACACACACATACTCGCTCACTGCAAAAATGCACACACTCTTTTTATTATAGGTACACTTCCACTGTAATCCAGAATATTGTATGAATTTTAAATAATTAATTTGCATTTTATTGCATTAAATATGTATTTGATCACCTACCATCCAGCAAGAATTCTGTCTCTCACAGACCTTAGTTTTTCTTTAAGAAGCCCTCAGATTCTGCACTCATTAGCTGTATTAATTGCACATGTTTGAACTTGTTACCTGTATTAAAGACACCTGTCCCAGCCACAACTCATCGTCAATGGTCTTACTGAGGGAAGGAGGCTATTGGCCAAAATCTTGCGATACATGACCCAATCCATTCACCCTTCAATACGGTGCAGTTGTCTTGTTCCCTTTGCAGAAAAGCACCTCCAAGGTATGATGTTTCCACCCCCATGCTTTACGGTTGGGACGGTGTTCTTGGGGTTGTACTCACCCCTCTTCTTCCTCCAAACATGGTGAGTGGAGCTGATACCATACAGCTCTATTTTATTCTTATCTGACCAAAAGACCTTCTCCAGCATCATCCAGATGGTCATTGGCAAACTTCAAACGGGCCTGGACATGTTCTGGCGTGATCAGGGGTACTTTGCATGCCCTGTAGAATTTTAAACCATGACTGTATAGTGTGTTACTAATGGTCCTTTTTGAGATTGTGGTCCCAGCTCTCTTCGGGTCATTGACCAAGTCCTCCTCTGTAGCTCTAGACTGATTCCTGACCTTTCTCAAAATCATCCTTACCCCACGAGGTGAGATCTTGCGTGGAGCCCCAGACTGAGGAAGATTGACAGTCATCTTTTGTTTCTTCCATTTTCTAATAATTGAGCAGTTGTTGCCCTCTCGCCAAGCTGCTTGCCTATTGTCCTGTAGCCCATCCCAGCCTTGTGCAGATCTACAATTTTGTCCCTGATATCCTTAGACAGTTATTTAGTCTTGGCCATAGCGGAGAGGTTGGAATGTGATTGAATGTGTGGACAGGTGTCTTTTATACAGTTAACAAGCTCAAATAGGTGCTATTAATACAGGTAATACTTACAGAATAAGAGGGCTTTTTAAAGAAAAAAAACTAATAGGTCTGTGAGAGCCAGAATTCTTGTTGGTTTGTAGGTGATCAAATATTTATTTCATTCAAGAAAATGCAAATTAATTAATTTAAAATCATACAATGTTAATTTCTGGATATTCTTTTAGATTGTGTCTCTCACAGTTGAAGTGTATCTACACTGTGTGAAGTTTTCTCTATTTGCAAAAGCGTTGGTTCTCAGTCCTGGCTCTGTAGAACCCTGTCCTTCACACTTTTGAGATTCCTTTGCTCCCACCACACCTGATCCTGCTATTGCAAAGATTAACAAGCATTTCATATTTTTGTTTTCAAATCAGTCAGTCTGTGTAGTGATGCAGGAATAGGTCTTAACTGTTCTTGGGCTGCTGTTTTATGGCTCAGTACTCACTCTACTTTCCTTGAGTCTTCTCTGGTCACCTTATCTCTTAGTCTTCCAGCACCTCAATTATTAATTGACATCAGTAAGTAATGTATACGTGATCAGGCAGAGGTCAGAGCTTCCAGCATCTCAGTCACAGCAAACCAGTGTATCAGAGTTGAGACAGGTTTTGTCTGCTTACGTGGGATAATTTACTTTCACTTTATTTCAATAGATGTCAAAAATAGCTCACACTAAAGGAATGCTTTGCTAAAAAAAATCATATTTACTAAGTTTTTCATTTGCCCCAGGTTAGTCAAGACATGTTTGGAGTTGCTTCTTTAGTTTAGAACTGGAGATGCAAGGGTAACATTGCTAATACACAATTGAATGCAATAGTTACCTAAGTTGCCCAGATGTTTCTGTACAAATGCTTCACTAAACCTTCTTAAAAACTGCATCCAGATCTTATTTATGGTCTCACAGATTAGTCAGTGTAGTTTGACACATAATGACTGTGAAGGATCAAAAATAACAAAAACTCTGTCTGAAGTGGCTGCTTGTAGATGTTATTAATTTTGTCCAGTGTTGCTCTTTGATGCCTCAGGAGACTTGATGAAGATTCTCCTAAAATATCAGGAGGCTAAATTAAGACATGCGATCTAGTCCAAACATTAATCACTGATTCAAAACTGAGAAGTCCTTGATGATAAATTATTGAGATTCCTGTCAATAGAACAGGGGTGTCCAAGCTTTTGAATTTGAGCATGTTGTCAAAATGCTGGCTGACATCCAGAACATTCTCTCAGGTAAAAGTAATAATCATACAACCCATAATATATACATGTAAGGTAATTGGACTTCCAGCAAGTAAGGAAACTTGATTGCTCAAATGTTGCTCTTTGATGGATCACAGGTTATAAGGAGATTCTCCAAAAAATGCATAGCATGAGACAGAAGGGAGACATTTGGGGTGAAACCAAGACTTTTTAGTCCTAGGTGAAAAATGACTGTGTTCATATTGAGATTCCTGTCATTAGTAATTATCAGTTGCTATTATTATGAGCACAATATGCGACCACAATAAAACACAAGAGGCAAACATGAGATTGCTGAGGTCTTTTTCTCAAGATCTGAGCAGCAAAACCGGGACTTTTGGTAAAGTCTCATTTATGTTTTCATCTGATCTCATTGTCTAGAAGAAACTGCTGAGATATAAAGATATATTAAATTTTTTCTTTCCTTTGAGGTAGCAGGTATAATTCTGTCATATTCACATTAGTTTTTACTTTCTCTTTTATTGCCTTTCTGACCTTAAAACTCCCATGGTCACACCGTGGAGGACACATGAGAAACAAGTAATCAAATGGCCACTGACCAGAATTTAATATGAAATGATTTTCAAATCCAGCTTTACTTTAGCAGAAAAATCAAAGATTAAATAGTCAAAATAAATGGGAATTTTAACTGAATCAACTGCTGCTGTAATGAATTTAACAGTGTAAATGTACTTTATGGTATCATTAAACAATATCACACTCCAGGTCAGGCTGTTATGGTGAATGTCAGGGTTGTGATTTGGTTACCTGAAGATAATCACAGTCATGCTCATCACGACCTCCAGCGTGAGTGCTTTTATACAACAGTTTTACAACAGAATTCCCAGTGAACATTGTGAATGTTATATCAACATTGCAAGAATGTAGACAATGTTATCAAAACACTGTCGCAACATAATCCTGTTTGCCGGATAACTTTTTTCTACAATTTTAAGTGTCATTTATTAGTGAAAATACAGAAGATAAGGTTACAGAAACCTTCATTTAGTCACTAGGGTTATAAATCTGTTCCACGCTGTTGTAATTCAATGTGTTAAAAGCTGGACAAAAATGGAAAAAAGAGTGAAGTTGCTAGGTAGTTGCGGGCATTGTTGCGTACATCAAACAAAAGTAGTCAAATCTATTGATGTTAAACAGCAGTGACTGGTCCTACAAAACAGTTAATTTAATGTTTAATTCAGCTACAAAAGCCCATTTAACTTAAATGGTAGCGATATGAATGTAGACAGATCCCCATTCTTCCCCAAATGGTGAACCTGCTTTGTGTTTAGATGCTGGTGCAGGACTATAGTGCTACACATCTGCCCACCACAGGTTTTTTGTTGAGCGACACTGCGACTATATAAATTGAGCTTCATGCTATAACTAGCCTACACTAAACTTATGAAAAGCTGATATAACTGGACCTTGTTGTGAGGAAGTCTTCTCTACCTACTTGTGTGTTCTACACAAAATGTTAATTTCCTACTTGTGAACTCTTTTATCCTCACATGTTCTTTCAGTTTGGGAAATGTGCTCAGAGTCTTAAAGACACTGGTGAATTGTGTCATTAAATGAAGCACAGGGTGAGGCAAGCTTTAAATGGTCTGAGTCACCTGTGTCTTACATAAACACAGAATAGTATGATGACACTTTGAAAGACTGTAAGAGAACTGCTCTCACATGACAGCATGTCTGCAAAAATCTATCAGATATAAGTTTAATACTTTAAGGTCTAGTTAGGTGAGCTGAATAGTTCACTCAAAAATTAAGTGAATTTTCATGTTACTTTAGTTGTAGTGCATCAGATGATTAGAACCAAAATTTTCATTCTGTAGTCTAGAACTGGAGCTCTGAGGCAACATTGCTAACAAACATTTGAATTCAACAATCAGTACAACAACTCAGTCTTTTTCCTGGTAGCTGCTGGTGGTCTCTGAGAAGCCAGTTATTGTATGAAAGTGTCTTAGACATGCTCATTCTAGACAAATCCGAGGCCCTGTTGACCAGCCATTTGTGCCACTTGTTTGAGTATTGTTGGCACCAAAGGACTGTTGGCTAGTTAAGATACTGCTCAGTGCATATGAAGTGTGAATAGTGATGAACCTCGTTGGGGGCAGATTGGAGCTGTAAAATAAGCCTCAATGGGCTTTAGCACAAGCTGTCTGTTTCTGTTTAGAGCATTGCAGATCTGTTTTTGTGTCTGTATTCAGATTTAATTGGAATTTGGTGTGGCCTCAAATTCAAGCCCAGTGTTTAATATGTCATTTATGCAGCATTTGTTTTCACCATTAATCCATTTTAAAGTGCCTGATGATAACTGAACCAAATGATAACTGAAGTAATATTGCCATAAGAAATCATGAATATCCAATGAATCCATTCTATACACTCCAAAATATTAACAAAAATACATTTTATATAGAATAACTATAGTTTTACATACAGAACACAGTGAGAAATAACTACAAAGGACTAATGAAATGGATAAATAAACAGTAAACATCACTCTTTCGGTTTTACGCTCTATTTTAGAGAGTGCCTATTTGTTTTTGCACCTGTTTTCAGGCAGTAGCACTGTGCGCTGTCGCTTTAGTGTGACGTGGTTTAGTTTGTTTTGAGTGTTATCAACAATATTGGAGAAACAATGAGAAACAAAGCCAGAATGAATGACGAATGTGTGGGTGAGTGATGAACACATGGGTGGGTGCTTTGTTTTTGCGAAATTAGTGGAGAGTCACATGGGCACACCGACAAAAATCAGGCGATACAATAACTGGGAAAAAATGTCCCCAAACAAGTCAACGATCAACAAATTGAACGATAACTGAGGTTCCACTGTACCTGGGAACATATTATAAGTGTTGATTTTTTTTTTGTGTATAATGCTAAACTTGAGCAAAGTTTTAAATGGGAAAAAATGACTACAAATATCAAAACAAAATTTGCTCATCAGGCCTATCTGAGAACAGTTTAGCCATTGTTTTACCATGTGTGTATTTAACAACTCTCTGTGACCTGTGTGGAAAGCAGAAATGCAAAATTCACCACAAACCAAATGCATTTTTTATGAGTTGAAAAGCCATTTCTCAACAAAATGTACACTTTATCAACAGAAAACAGAACAAAGAACACAAAAGAAAAATGCAGCCACTGTCAGAATCACGACAGTCAGACTGAACTGGCTGCAGCTGGGTGGGATGAGCCACATCAGTCTTGTGTTTGGTTAGGCAAAGCTTATATAAGCTTTACTCCCTATTAACATCACTTTACATTGTAAGGTGTGAAATAGTCATGAAAATCAACATACATTTATTCAACTTTGGGGAGGATTTCATAAGACATGCTTTGTACATGTATATTGTGGACACAGCACCAAGATTCAGTTATTTAGTCCCTGGGACTTTAATGTCAGTGAGCAAAATTGAATAAACAGGAGCAGTGACATGTTCTTAAAGCTGCACTTATGTATTTATTTGTAGACCCTTGTAGTCCAGTCTTTGCCTGTGTGCTGCTCTGAGTGGGATATACGGAGCATCAGAACTGTTGAGAAGCAACAGGTTTTTTTAAAAAAGCCGAGCTGACATGTCATTCAGTAAATATATGAATGAAAGCATAGATGCTTGCTGAATTGTGGTGAGCTTATATAGAAATGTGGTTTTATTTTGGAGCTCAGAGTTTCATTGAACTGTTTGTATGCAGACAGATGGACATGAGTGGGTGGAGTTTGTGGTGAAGCTCACGGTCTGTATGGCGAGGAGTGGGTTTAAAAATAAAGTAAGATGTAGATCGACACCGTAAAGAAAGGAAATGAACAGTGCTCCTCTTGTTAGTATCTGTATCTCTTTAGAATGTATTATCCATTCATTATGAATAATGGATTTGTATCAAGTTACATCCCGGGCATATCCACCAAACAAGAACCTTACACATAAAGCATTTAAAGCATGTGAACACTGGGCTTGTCATGGACTTATCCAGAGAGATCTCTGTGTTCTGAAGGTTCTAATGCCTTTCTGCTGTTACATAACATTTTTGCACACTCTAACACCCTCGTTCTTTCTCCATAACAACCGAATTGTCAGGAACAAGCTGCCAGGAAACAGCAACTGATATCTCATCCTTGGAACACGCTTTCTTCATACTTTCTCTTCTCTCTCCCCGCAGTCTGAACTGTCAGACTCTGTTTATGTCATGTGTATATATGAATACTGTTATGTATGTATGTATGTATGTCAGAACATTTTTCAATACTTTGAATATTCACATAAACAATCAAATATTCTATTTGCAGTATATTGAAATACTTTATTTTTGCAGAGCTACTACATTTAAACAAGACTCCCAACCAGCTATAGTTTCTGTTTGGAATCTGAGAAATGAGGTGTGTGTGTGTGTGTGTCCTGTAGGCATGCCTCTTTGCTGGCTTACTGACCTCTGAGACCTAGGTCACCTGTCTTTGCACTGCCCTGCAGATCTCCCTGCAACTGAACTTTCCTTTGTGTGTTCTTTAGTCCTACTTTAAAACATAAACGTAAATGGATCATTTACATATGTAAATAGATTAGCTTTGAGGCCAGTCTTAGTCAGTCAAGTTGGCACACTCCTGCTCAGGTGACATTTTGTTCAGTTTCTAAGTGAAAATAACTAATAGGTTCCTCCCCTGGAACAAATGAGAGTACAGTTTCTATTTTTTTACATGTTGGAAACAATAAAATACATATGCCATAATTTTTGCAGAGGAAATATGTTACATTTCACAAATTCAGTAAATAAAAGAGTGAGTGTACATTAAGATTTGGTCTCTGTACAAGATGGATTCAATTGGAAAATCAATCAAATATATAGGTAGTTCTGCACTAATGATTGCTTAAGATTGCATGTTCATTTGTGTCTTCACTATGTCCAATTGGAGCTTGCAAACATAACTGATGGCCCTTGGGCTAAACCCCAACTAAATGGCCCTTGGGCTATGACCTTATTTACCTCCTTTTGCTCTTGAAACAGGACTATTTCAATATTGTAGAAAGGATGTTTATACAGTGGAACCTTGACTTATGAGTTTTTGTTCTGTGACCAAGCTCGTAACTCAATTTGCTTGTATATCAAATTAAATTTCCCCATTAAAATTAATTGAAATGCTATTAATCTGTTCCAGCAACTCATAAACCACACCAAATTTTGTTACATGTTTTAAATAAAAAAAAATACAAATACAAAATAATTTATAAAAAATACATAATAAAAGAAAATGTAAATAAATACTCTTAATAAAACAGTTTATTTATCTTGAAGATCAGATGATCATCTTCACTGAATTTTCCCTTTTTTCACTTGAAGGGTGTTTCAGTAAAAACATGTCAAACATGTTTTTCTCCCTTTCAAAATGTTTCAAAAATGAGTGAGGCAGGTGTTGTTGCACAGTGCCAATGCACCACTACTTCTTCTCAGCACTGATCTTGGCACTCCATCACACTTAATAGTGACTCCTAGTGATGGATGGTGGAAGCTTTGCCACTCATAACTCAGATGGCAACATAAAGCAAAAAATTTCCCAAGCGACTGCTTATATCTTGGAAAATTCATAAGTTGATTCACTTGTAAGTCAAGGTTCCACTGTATTTCATTCCCATTGTCAGCATGTACAAAGTGACAAGTATAAAATCCATTCTGAGCACCTAAAATTGTACAACATAAGTCCCTCAGTGTTCTCTTTAGAGCCCTGAATTGTAATGTAAATGCTAAGTTAGGCTAAAATGCCTGAAAGCTACTGCTAATGTAGTTGTAATTAGGGTGACCAGACGTCCTCTTTTTCCCGGACATGTCCTACTTTTGAGACCTAAGAAAATGTCCGGGGGGGATTTCAAAACCGTCCAGAATTTTGTTCGACTGCCTCAAACATAATACATGTACAGTGCATTGTGATTAGAATTGCCACTCCATTCCATTCCACTCCATTCCAGGTTTCTCTGTATTGCAAATTAGTCACTCCCTTCTCCTCAAATCTATCTACTTTGCATTGTGTAGAAGAAAATGTGGGCTTACCAGTCTACCCCCGAGTGTTTACAAGCGAAAGCACATATGTGTCCGCCGGTTCTACGGCAGTGCCGAAACTAAAGTGTACGTTTACGGAAGAGTTAAAGAAAAAATTCGTGATCCGTATGAGGCAGAGTGCTGGACGTGTAAGGCAGGCACTTATGTGTCTGTGGCAAATAAAGGTGCCAGCGACCTGCAGGTGCGCGTCAATTCAACAAAGCACACGAAAGCAGCCAGAGCCAGGGGCAAGAGCTCTTCGGCTAAAGTCACAGATTTCTTTGTGACAAAGAAATTATTCTTTTTTTTTTTTTTTTTTACTTAGTCTTTCAATATTACACTCAAAACATGTCAGTGTATGTTTTTGTTGGAGTACGTTTTTGTTAGTGTACTATGT
>BRDA01008448.1:0-22269 GCA_036984385.1 Crenuchus spilurus | reverse complement strand
GACTTATATATGTTTTTTTCTTCTTTATTATGCATTTTATGGCTGGTGCGACTTATACTCAGGAGCGACTTATAGTCCGGAAAATACGGTATATCGGATACAGGTCCGATAACAGCCATAAAAACATTATCGGATTTTATCGGCCAGCATAAAAAATCTCAGATAAAAGCGCTCCTATATAAGCAGTCAAATCCAGTAGTCCGCTTACTCCACTCCAGCGTTGATATCCAGCCGCGAATGGATCCAGCATGCAGACCCCAGGTGATCACAACAACAGCGGGCTAACGTGAAAAGTAGCCAAAAAGAGCAGCGATGTTGGCAGCGTGGCAGTATTTTTCGGTCAAATCTGAAAAAGACGTTACAGCCTAGCGCAAAATCTGTAACAATGTATCTGAGATACTGGAGGAGAGCAGCACAGCAGCAGGTCCTTCTGAGCAGATCACCACGGGCAATCATTGAAATGGAGAGCTAAGAGGCTCCTATTGAACATAAGAACAATCCTTTACATTACTGGAGAGCCAACCAAGCACGATTTCCCACCCTGGCAGCAACAGCTGCCAAGTTCCTCTGTGCTCCTTGCACAAGTGTCGAGAGCGAGAGGCTCTTTAGCTCAGCATCTATTATCATTGAGGAGCACAGGAGCAAGCTGATAGCTCAGCATGCTGAAATGCTCATCTTCCTAAAAAAAAAATCTGCATATCATGCTTGGACTGCAGAAATCAGCGACTGAGCCATAGTTAGTTAACTGACTAATTAAATATGTTAAAAGAATTGTGTTTATTTTGTTCACACTGTTGTTTAATCAAGACTAATAACAGAAAAAATTAAGTGACCCTGCATTGTTGTTTTGCACTTTAAAAGTATATTTTATTTTGTTGCATTTATTGAGGTTATTTTTCAGGGTCTTCTAATTTATTTATTTTAATTTTATTCAGTTGAATATTCTTGTTTAAGTTTATAATTGATGTTACCCATTGGGTAATAATAAATGGGTCAGTTTTTCTCATACATGCTGTTGTTGAATATTGTTTTCTGTTTGAAAAATATCACTCGTTCAATACTTTTTTTATTTACAGTACAAAATAAGTAATAAAAGTGTATAATTTGTGCTGATATCGTTATCGGATGATATCGGTATCGGCCCTTCCTCAAGGTTGCCATATTGGTATCGTATCGGAAGTGAAAAAGCTGTATCGGGACACCCCTAATTACCTTGTTCGCCAGACTTTGAACATGCCTGGCATAAGTGGACCTCAGGGAAAATTTCAAGTCAAGAAAAATGTAGAATGTGGGTCCTTAAAACACATGCAATACACTTAACAGTTGTGTGTTTGTGTGTATAGGCCAGGCCGTCTGCTGCGTAATGTGAAGGAGCCTCAGCAGCTGTGAACTGAAGCAGTTTTTAGCAGAAATGGAAGGCACAGTGGAGAGTTTGGACACTAGAGAGCTGGATATTGGAGATGAAGCAGAGGAAGTGGACTGTGACTGTGGAGAAACAAACCATACAGGTGAAAATAAAAACTTTCTTCTATTTTCACTGTAACCATTTGGTGGAGAAGTAGTTGTGTTCATATTGAGAACGCTGTCTTTAATAAACGTGTTATCTAAGCAGTGTTAGATTTAATTGAGGTCTGTACTAAAATTCAAGACATTTGAGATGTCTCTTTCCTCTCTCTCTCTCTCTCTCTCTCTCACTCTCTCACACACGCGCACACACACATTTGGGATTACTTGGATTTATGTGTAAATTGGTCATTAAATGTGTTCAGATCCTCACCTAATTCATAACAATAGACAAACGCAGTCTGCCTAAACTAATACTGCACAAAACAGTATGTTTTTATTGAACACAACATAAACAATAAACATTCATATTGCAGGGTGGCAAAAGTATGTGAACCTTTAGGCTAATTTTCCCAGAGCTAATTGGAGCCAGGAGTCGGCCAACCTGGAGCCAATCAATGATGAAATTGAATGTGCTGGTTAAAGCTCCCCTGCTCTTTAAAAACACACCAGTTTGGAGTTTGCTGTTCTCAAGAAGCATTGCCTGATGTGAACCATACCTTACACAAAATGGTTATCAGAAAACCTACATGTTTTGTCTATTGTTGTGACTTAGATGAAGATCAGAACACATTTAATGACCAATTTATGCATAAATCCAAGTAATCACAGAGTTCACATACTTAGACAACTGCATAATGTATATGTATGAATTTATGTATATGGTGTATCTTAAATTAAAACAATTCCTTATTATAAATGTAATTTTATATAGTAAATACATTTCAGTAATATTTTAATATTTAAAATTATTTTCATGTATGTAGCTTTATTAGCTTAAGTTACATTCTATTTTTACTACAGTGTCATATATAATGTGACATTTTTGGGGATCAGCATTGTTCAGCATTCTGTATTTACATAGGAAATGAGGGCCTGCAATATGATCTCATTGTTAGGGAGATCTCCATTTGGGTTTTGCTTTGAACTATAACTATATTATATGTTATATGTATTTTGATGCTGTAGCTCTTCTCTCTATCGAATGATCTTTGTCTGTTCCTGAAGGGTGTGACTGACCCTCAGATACCTCAGCATGTTACAACATGTTCAGCACTGTTACTCTAGCATGTAGTTTCCCCAAACTGCTCTCTTTCCTTTTCCCACACTACAGCATTACTCACACACAATTCTGTAACAGGGAGAAAACTATTCACTGATTACTCAAAAATAACGTAATGCAGAAAGATCAGATGATGACACCTCCTCACTGCGTCTGTATCAACCAGTTTAGTCTTGTTTGGTGATAGCAATAGCAATGCTCATATTTACATTTAATGTTCATGTTACTTCATTAAGTTTGTAGACAGGAATGTGTGTACAAATGTAATCGGACTGAGTTTCTAATTCCCACATATCCATAAAGTTTGTAGCTTTGTGAATCAGAAAGTAAAGTGTAACTTTGTTCTGTATTAAAACACATAGTACAACTCCGACGACTCACTCACTCACACACACACACACACACACACACACACACACACACACGGCAGCTTGTGTATTTCTCAGTTTAGCTTTCTCACACACACGTCATTGTGAAATGTGAGGTGTGGGTGTAAAATGTGAGAGGTGTATGTGCACTTTGGGTTAATTCTTAACGGAAACACTAATATTTGTAATAATGGTAGCTTGACTGTTCCTTGTACAATTACAACATTAGTTCTCAGAAAACCTCTTTTCATATCCAAACAAAACCTGTTATCATAACTGAAATATCCCTAAATGATTTAGAAATTGGAAAAAAAAACTAAATTGAATCAAATTGGGACCTTGTGTAGTTTTGAAAGAAAGGGTTGTGTGATGCCCCTGTAAAATTGTTGTGCCCCACGCACAGCCCCTGATTCGTGTATGCAGAGTGCCAGCCCTGCCTAGTGATAATCGACCCATTCATTCATTTATTATCACACCCGCTTAATCCTTATCAGGGTTGTGGTTAGTCCCCTACCCCCTCACTGGGCGCAGGGCATTACATTAGTCAACTAAGCCCAGGACAGGGCGCCAGTCCATCGCTGGGTGACAGACACAAACACACGGACAATTTTAGAGTACCCAATTTACCTGACCTCCATGTTTTTGGACTGTGGGAGGAAACCGGAGACCCCGGAGGAAACCCACGCAGACACGGGGAGAACATGGAAACTCCGCTCAGATGGGGAATCGAACCCAAGACCCCAGCGCTGAGAGGCGAATGTGCTAACCACTAAGGCACCGTGCCGCCCTATAATTGACCCATCATAGACCAAATCTTTGCTGTTGACACATTAATTTCTTCGCACATAAGTTACGGTTAGTGGATGTAGAATGCAGAATGCAACATGCTCTGCCCTGCTGATTTAGTACCTCTCTAACTGAAGACATCAGTCTTTTAAGTTCTGGCATTGTCAGAAATTGGATGAAAAATCTTCTAGTGTGAACTGTGAGTTTTGCATCATCCAGTGGTGTCCTTTCATAGAACACCTACCAACAGTAACATCCATTGCCAAATGCATCGAAAACATATTAGAGTTGCTGAATTGTGGCAACAGAGAGAGTGTCTCTTAAATTATTCTCAAAACCCAGCCATCAACTTCCCTTTTCAGGAAGCACGGTTTTTCAATACATATCATTGGCAAAAGCATGACATTGTTAAATAAAACACTATCATGGTTTACAAAAATCTGAAAAGTGTACATTTTAACATAATAATCTGTTACATGTTCACACACCACCACTTTAAAATATTTGTATGTGTGTTATAGGAGTTACTGGTATCCTGTTCTCAGCAGTGTACGGTACAGTGGGCTTTAAAGAGACGGAGGCTCAAGTCTTTCTCAAATCCACACCAATCACGGCTAAAATCCTGGAGGTGGAACGTTTTATCAGAGCAAAGGACCGCTTTAATGCCTCCAAGCAGAGGACTGTGTCCAGGGTCTGTAACACACATCAATATATGCAATAGAGATGGGGACTTGATATGGTTTGCTGTGTTTGAATTGCTTTGTGTAACACTCCATTATGTTGCATGCACCACATGTAGTTGTGTGAAGTCTAAAGGCCAATTTGCTTCTGTGTCTAATCTATGGAGTAGGGTACATGGAGGTTATGTACATAAGTGGTACCTGTTCTGTAAATTCAGTCCACACCGCTGCAGAAATGAAAGGATCCCACATATCTCAGCAATGTAAACTGCAATAGTTGGGATTGGTCTACTTAGTAGTGTTGTGTTTTTTGCTCATCTGAGAGCTTTGATTACTTATTGTATTATTATTATTATTATTATTATTATTATTATTACTGCCTTGATTGTAGAGCTTTGGTCTATATTGTTTCCCTGGTTTCCCTACAAATGTGATGTGGTTTCTAATAATTAATAGCTTGGTGGGATCACATTTCCAGCATTTCTTGTTGAAGTTTTGTTGTTGTCTTTGTAGAGACCTAGACACACCAATACACAAGTGCAAACGCTCACAGAGGTGTAGGTCACTAGTGTATACTCACTCGGAGCATAAATTGGTCTTTATTGTGAGTTAGCATATAGAAATTATACTAATTTTACTGTGAAACATGACTGAAGCCTTTCCTATCCAGCCTTATTTATGTGATTGTGTGTTACTGTGGTGCTGTTCTCTTGCAACTCAGGAATGTTATCCAACCTCCTGAAACCTCAAATAACAAGCATTTCTTCATAGTACTTTGACAAACTTCTATCTGACCTTGTTGTGTTTGGCAACTAAAACCGAGCACTGCTTTGCCCAGGCCATGCCGGTGGTGTTCAAGATCGAGATGAGGCACGGTAACTTTACCTGGGTGGTGAAGAGGAAGGAAAAGCACTTTGTGGAGTTACACAGAGAACTCCTGCGTTATAAAACCTTCATGAGGATCCCGCTGCCCACCCGCAGGTCAGACACCAGAGCCCACACACATTAGCATACATTGTCTTTTTAAAGTATTCACCACCCCCCTCCCCTTGGCTTTTTACTTATTTTGTTACATTACATCCTGTATTTAAATGTTTTTTTTTCATCTGTGTCATTTGAATTGTGCAAATTCAAGCGTCAGCACAATATAGTTTAAGTTGGTGAACTATAATGAGAAATATATATATAAACATTTTTTTTGAGGGGGGAATAAAAAAACAGAACATTGGCATGTGCATATATTTTCACCCCCTTTGCTATGAAGCCACTAAAAAGTTTGTATGCAACCAGTTACCTTCAGAAGTCTCATGCTTAGTGAAATGAAGTCTACCTGTGTGTAATTTAAGCGTCATTTGATCTGTCTGTATATACTCACCTTTTCTGAAAGGCCCCAGAGGCTGCAACACCATTAAGCAAAAGGCACCACTAACCAAACAACAACATGAAGACCAAGGAGATTTCCAAATAAGTCAGGGTTGGGTTATAAATCAAATCTAAATTTCTGATGATCCCCCAGAGCACCAGCAAATCCATTATCATGAAATTGAAAAAATATGGTACCACAACAAACCTGCCAAGAGAAGGCCACCTTTTTGGCCACCCAGGAAAGCACTATGTCTGATGCAAAATCAACACAACTCATCCACTCAAGAACACCATCCCCACAGTGAAACATGGTGGTTGCGGCGGCATCATTCTGTGGGGATGTTTTTAGCAACAGGACCAGGAAACTGGTCCGAGCCAAGAGGAAGATGGATGGTGCTATATAGAGGGATATTCTTGAGCAAAACCTGTTTCGGTTTGTCAGTGATTTGAGACTGGGAAACCATTTAACTTGAAGGATCTGGATCGGTTTTGCCTGGAGGCATGGATATTAACTCGAAATAGACATGGACATAAGTAAAAACAATCTTAAAATGTAGTAGTCTTATTAAATAATCCTGCTTATTTTAATAAATAAAGAGAATAATCCTGATTATTTTAAGAAACAAAGGAATAATCCTGGCTATTTTACGTAATAATGTGAATAACAAATTAACCTCAAAGATAAAAAAATTTAAACTACCCCCCCACCCACATTAAAAAATCTGTTTTATGCTGTTATAGTGCTGTAATCTGAAGATGGCCTGATTTAGTCATCCCTTTTGGGCTCTTTTGTTCCCTTCACATTATTTCTGTAGGTTTCTCCCACACCCTTCCTCTTAGCTTTATTGTTTGTCTTTCTCTCCCTCTTTATCCCACACTCTCTGTTTCTCTAATGCCAAACAGGAAGAGTAAGTGCAACACAAACTGTACAGTAACACAATACAGCCAATATGTGAAAATGTTGTAGGATTATATGACTAGGCTTATCTTATGTTGTGTATAATCATGCACCTGTTGCACCTGTAGATTAGAATCTAGAGTTGGAGATTATTCCTGTAATTGATTCTTGAACTGTTATTTGAACAAGCAAATAATGTAACTGTTCTGTCATAATGACAGTGTGGATCATATGCACATTATAGAGCACTTTTTAAATGAAACAGTAGTAATTGTAATTGCCTCCTACACTTCTTATAGTGTATTACAGCCTGTCATAATGACAGTGTGTATCATATGAACATTATAGAGCTCATTGGGGGACAAATTGAGACCCTTTTGTGCCACTTGTGGGTGAGTATTGTCCTGTTGGAATGTAGTACCAAGGGACCTCTGTAGATAAGATACCAACTCGGGCTCCAACATTTCTGTGATGTATTTCAGGCTGCTTAAGGTACCAGTCATTATAGATGAGTGGTTAACGAACATGGACCACAATCTGCCCACAGACCATAATGTGCTGGGACTTTATAAATCTGTAAAATGAGTCTTTTCACAGCAGTGCCTCCATACACAGTATACTCTGCAGTTCAGTTAGTTTTTCTCTCGCTCGTTCTGTCTTTCTTAGTCACACAGTTCGGAGGAAGAGTATAAGCCAGAGCGAGGTGCGTCAGATGCCCAGCTTGCCACGAGGAACACGAGACGAATTAGCACGAGAAGAGCAAGTGTCCAGCAGAAGGGTCAGTGACTCCATTACTGCAAATATTTTTACATAGTAAAAAGGTCAGATTTCTATTAAATGATTAAATATTGAATTATTCACTGTTCACTGTGAATTATTCTGAATACACTGTAAATTATTCAGTAGTTGTCATGAATTGTTGAATATCTACTATGAATTATTTAGTAACTGCTATGAAATATTAATTATCCACTATGAATTAGCACTGTTCCTCACACTCGACTCGTAACATTTAAATTTTTTGTCACTTAGGCCAATCAGCATTGCTCATAAATATAAAAAATCTCTTGCAGTAAGTGCTACCTGAACCCTAAAGGAAATTCTGCTCATTGTCTTGTACAGAAACAGCTGGAGGACTACCTGAACAAGCTACTAAAGATGGCGATGTACAGAAAGTATCATGCAACAGTAAGCCGTTTATCTCTGAGGCAGAACAGAATGAAAGTGTTAAAAAAAAACCTGACCTGTAACAAGCTGAACCTGATCACAACACAAAAATATCAAGAGTATGTAAGCATTATTAAAGAATGTTGAAGGAATGCTTCACTCAGATGTCATGATTACATATTTACCACTTGCTTCAGATGGAGTTGATCAGTCAAGTCATGTTTAGTCCTGATTTTGTTTCATTAGTTTAGAACTGGAGCTGCGAGACTAACGTTGATAACAAACACAAGGACTCAGTAGTCACCTAAATAGCAGTCATTTCTGTTAAAGTACATCACCAAAGCTTCTCTCAACTCACTCAAACCACATCCACATCTTGATTGAAATCTGATCTACTACATCTGAGGTATGTGGGAGGTTTTTGAGTAGATCTGTTATCTCTTGCTCCCTATCAATCTCTCTCTTTCTGACAGATGGAGTTTATTGATGTGAGCCAGATGTCTTTCATTCATGATTTGGGTCCAAAAGGCTTGTAAGAATGCATTCATTCCCTGGTTGCATATATCAAACCAACATAGCTAAAACCCTATATGTATATGGTAAACATACCTGTGTGTGTCTTTCAGGGAGGGTATGATTCACAAAAGGTCAGGAGGTCACCGCATCCCTGGAATGAACTGCTGCGGACACAGCAAGATCTGCTACCGCTGGTCTAAGAGGTCAGTAACACTGTCTTACTCTATTGGCTGCTATCTCTCTTGCCCTTATCTCTCCCTCATATTCTTTCTATTACCCAGAAATGTACTAGTTAGCACATATGTGCTTCAGACAATGCTTTAAGGTCCTTTATTTCCCTCATGCTGACTGCAAAAAGTAGGTCTAACTTCTTTTAGATTACTTCTGGCCATTCTGCAATAGTTTCTGGTGTAGGCTGCTGCTACTCATTTAACAGTTACACTTTGGAATTTGAAATGACTTTGAGATTGGGCCCATTCGCTCCATATGGGTCCTCTGAATGGACTCAAACAGTCAATACTTTGTACTATATTGTGCACTTTTTAGTGGATCCTTTGGTAAATTTAAAAGAAAAAAAAAATAAGTTTGCATATTATTGGAGGAAGCTGTTAGCTGGCTGGCTATAAATGCTAATATTGGATTCATTTTAAAACCTTGTTTAAGACATAAGCCATTTACGGCTAGCTAGCTAACATTTGTTTTAGATGGTTTTTATCAATATATAGCAATATGTAAATGTTATGGTGGAATTTCTGACTAAAATCAAATTATTTGTTGTACAAATATGTATATTTGGAAGCTAGCTGAAAAGCTAATAAGGCTTCCTCTAATATTCAATGGCTTACAGGCTAAATCAGTTTGACTAATAAGTATTCATTTTTCAAGCCTAAATCAGATATAATAAGAGTCTTTGAGGAGCAAAGATGATTAACAAGTCTGTCAAATAAATGTATGAGAAAATTATTGTTTAAAAATAATGTTCCTAAAGAAAGGTTGGAAGGGATTTGCGTATTTCTCCCTCTACAGTGTACAATATTATTAAATGATTCAAGGAATCTAGAGGAATTTCAGTGCATAAAGGGGAATGGCACAAGCCTAAGCTAAATAACGGTCATCTTTGATCCCTTAGAAGGCACTGCATCAAGAGCAATCATTCATCAATAGCTGATATAACCACATGTTCAGACAAATCAGTATTGCAGCTCTTTATTAGAAGAATGACAGACAAAATACAAAAAGGACCATCCAGACTGTTATCAGCAATAAGTTCAAAAGCCAGGGGATATCATGGTATGGAGTTGTCCGTGTCCTTGGTAAAGACCTGGAAAGTACATTGAGAATGTAGAGCAAAATGGTAGAGTTGCCTTCAAGATGACACCTTTTCCAGGCATGTCCATGCATTTTTCAACAAGACAATGCAAAACCACATGCTGCACACATTACAAAGGCATGACTGCAGAAGAAGGTGGTACAGGTACAGAATTTTGAATTCTCAATGCCCATGCTGCTGCACACCTTAGGATGTGTTCATAGGAGGAATGGGACAGAAATATATACTAATTTACTCAATCTTGAAATGAAATATTTGATATTCCACATTTTTGCATTTCATGAGCTATATGCCATATTACTCTATATATCTGTACAAAAAAGGCTTGAAATTCAACATTATATGTAGTGTAAAACATGACATTTTACTTTTTAAATTAAATAATGAGCAATAATTAACATTTTCACTTTATTCTAACTTATACGTGGTGCTGTGCAAAGCTAAGTATGCAGTCCTGTATGCTAAGTTAAATGGAATACTTTAGATTGTGCTAATCTAATTAATCTAACTTATACAGTTGCATATAAAAAATTATTTGTGTCAAAATAGCTCAGTTGGGAGAGTGTTTGACTGTAGATCTAAAAGGATTGATTCATAGTGTTTTGGCAGAGGATATTTTCTGGGAGCAGCCATGGGCTCAAGGATGGGGAACCAGCCTACTGACCAGAAGGTTGCCAGTTTGACCACCTAATCCAAAAGAACATAACTGATATACCCTTGGGCAAGGCACCTAACCCCAAACTGCTCTCCAGACTGACCCCTCAACATCTATCAACATCTAAACAAAAATGACTTGAAATATGTCACCTTATGTGTAATGAATATCAAATATATGACAGTTTACCTTTTTGAATGAAATATGAACAAAAATGAAATTGTCCACAATATTCAATTTTAAATGCATGAATATAGATCCGTTAATGTGAATATATTCATTATTTACAAAAGTAATTATACTGCTGTGCTATTAAAAGTTTTATCAAAGGTGTTTTATCATTTAGATGGCTGGTGGTGAAAGATTCATTCCTGATGTACCTGAAACCAGACACTGGAGCCATTTCCTTCGTTCTTCTGGTGGACAAAGAGTTCAGCATCAGAATGGACTCCAAATACACCGAGACAAAACATGGAGTGAGGATAGACAGTCTATCCAGGTCAGTCCTCAACAGGAACCAGTAAGTACAGAAAGGAAGTTGCAAGGCAGCAGATGGGTGTCAGCAGATTTTTTTTGTTTTTCCTTTGCAGGATGTTGGTGTTAAAGTGCAACAGTTACAGACATGCTCGGTGGTGGGGACAGGCCATCGAAGAGTTTGTACGGAAGCATGGGAAGGCTTTCCTGAGCACTCATCGGTTTGACTCATTTGCCAAAGAACAGGAAAATATACCTGCCAAATGGTACAGTGCAATATATACACAGAAAGTAGTAACAGTCCAATATATGTTTACTAAGTGGTACCATATGCACTGGTGCTTGAAAATTTGTGAACCAATTTCTACATAAATATGACCTAAAACATCATCAGATTTTCACACAAGACCTAAAAATAGATAAAGAGAACCAAGTTAAACAAATGAGACAAAAACATTATACTTGATCACTTATTTATTGAGGAAAATTATCCAATATGACATATTTATGTTTAACTGTGTTCTCTTTATCTACTTTTAGGACTTGTGTGAAAATCTGATGTTGTTTTAGGTCGTATTTATCCCGAAATATAGAAAATTCTGAAGGATTCACTAACTTTCAAGCACCACTGTATACATGGTACATATAAAATATGAAAAAAGATGAACTTTTTCACTTTATTCTTATTTTTGGAGGTGCACTTGTATATGCACAAAGCAAAAACACAAAACATTCACGAACCCCTAAAATCCGATTGAAAGTATTTAAATTGTTTGTTGGGTTTGGCTCATAACAAAAAAAAAATGAGTTTATTGCATCTGTTCCATCTTCCCAGCAACGGGAGGGGCTTTCTCATGGATGTATTTACCAGAAAGCTGACTGGCTATTTTTGTTGAAGGGCAGGGGAGCAAATAGGATATACTAGTAAATTGTGCATTCTACTAGGGATAGACAGATTAATCTGGCTGATTATTTTTAGATAATCTGCATTAGTAGATTACATTTTAAAACAATTAGCCTGCAAGGGAAAACAAAAATGGCTCATTTACAGGCACATCTGCAGGCAGCCTTATCAATGTGACCGCTATGCTAGAACTCCAAGTGTCAATTTCACAACTTTAAGGGCAGATGAAGACATGACTATATAACACACAAATATCCTACTGTTATAAGTCAACAAATATTTACTTTCTTATATTTTTATTTTATCAAAAGCAAAAAAGACATGACATAACCTGATTTCAGCATTGTCATGTCATATGATTTGTACATTTACAGCATTTAGCAAATTTGTACTTTATATTTGCACTCTAAATATCAGCAACAGTATTGGCTATTGACAAACCTATATTCTATTTGCTGTAGTTACTAATAATTATCCTTATAAATTATGTGTATATGGAAAATAATTACAAATAAAATATAAGTACAGAATATTATTGTTTTCAGTTGTGTTTAAATATGCAGATTATGTACTGTATGTACAGAGACACCAAATGTATGTATGTAAAGAGTACACCAGAAATGGACTTGGATTTCCTGACAAACACAACAACTGTTGGACCAACTTTATATCTCGCCTGGTCTCTGCAGGTATGTGAATGGTAAAAACTACATGGAGGATGTAGCGAATGCCCTGGAGGCGGCTAAAGAGGAAATCTTCATCACAGACTGGTGGTATGTACTGAACAATAAATCAAGCATGTGTTTGTACCTGGCAGAGCGTATCATTTATGATAAACACAGCTTGTGAGTAATTCTATTTAATCTGAGCTGCTGTAAATGTTTAAAGGTTGTTGGCTAGGCACAGACTGATTAGCCTCTCTGCACATTTAATTTTTCCTGCTTACTGAGGATGGCATGCTTGACAGCTTATGTAGAATGTCTAAATGTATTTCCACAACTGTGTGCAGTCATTGCCTGTAGCTGTAGTCCGTAATAGTTATTATTAATAGGTATAGTATGTGAATTCTATGAATTATTTTTTGAGCTGTAGGATTTTATGAAGCCTGCCGCAACATTAAAATTCCTAAGAAATGAAGTTAATATGGACTTTATGGACTTTCTGGCCATTATCATTGCACCCACTATCATCATCATTCCTGTCCCACTACTATCACCATATCAGCTCACCTGAACTTTACAACAAGATCATATGATTATGATTCATCACACACTTAGTATTAGCAGACCAGAGGAGGATGGGTCCCCCGTGTGAGTCTGGTTCCTCCCAAGGTTTCTTCCTCCAGCTCTGAGGGAGTTTTTCCTTGCCACTGTCACAGTTGGCTTGCTCACCGGGGATTAGGGATTAATGATTTTATGTCTGTTATTGCTAACCCTGTAAAGCTGCTTTGTGACATCAGTTGTAAAAAGCGCTTTATAAATAAAATTTGATTGATTGATTTGATTGAATATCACTGATGTATGGAATGTACTCGGCCAGGGATGTCACAGGGTTTGCTGCACGTATAAATAAGTGAGCACACCATTCAGTTGTAAAACAATCATGATGGGAAAAGAACATGATTTGGCTGATGTCCAAAAGGGCATGATAATAGGGCATTGTGCAAAAGGTGGTAGCATCAACTAAGGTCATGAGATGTTCTAGAGCTGTCGTAGTGAAGGTGTACTGAGAATATACTTCTTGCATATTCAGTGCTTCCCAGTGACATAACAGTGGGCCCACAGGCAATTGATCGGAACAACGGCTCCAGTGAGTGAGCAATCGACAAGCCACTGTGGACCATTTAGCCTCTGTAATCAACACAGGAGCAATGTGGAAAGTGTTGGGGATCACCATTGAGTGACCACTCCATGCAAAGGGCAGTTATTCCCACATTAGGTGGGTGGTCATAATATTCTGAAATGATTACAGGTGTCCCTTTTAACCCTCTGGAGTCAGCTCTCACGTCAATGGGATATTAACGAAATTACACAAAAACACTTATATAACTCTTTTATCCTATTTTTTTTATCCTAGAAATAAAACAAAACATCCTCAAACCTTAAAGGGTCTATTTTTTAAATATATATATAGCTTGAAAATATATTTTTAGATATTTGTGAGAGGAGCTTAAATAAGCAGAGACGTGTGTCATAGCAAGTCAGACAGCTGCTCCATTTTTTCCCTCCAAATGACGCGATCTGTCATTCATATGATACTGACATGGTAATTTCAGACATAGCATTGGTGGAATAGCAGCCATGAAATGTGACCATAAACACAGACATCTCACCTGAACATGAACAAAAGAGCTCTGGGTGTAATTTGTAAAAAAAAAAAGTCGAGGCATGTCTGACTACATCAGTGTTTGAAGACCTGTCAGACTCCAGGGGGTTAAATCCGACCTTATTTAGAGAGTATCTGTGTGTGTGTGTCTCTGTGTGTGTGTGTCTCTGTGTGTGTGTGTCTCTGTGTGTGTGTGTGTGTGTGTGTGTGTGTGTGTGTGTGTGTAGGTTGAGTCCGGAGATCTTTCTGAAAAGGCCAGTGGTTGAGGGAAATCGCTGGAGGCTTGATTGCATTCTCAAACGCAAAGCTGTGAGTGATTCACCACAAATTCATCTGATCATAAATACTGTATAGAAATAAATAGAATAGAAACAGTAAAAACACACAGAGCCTACCAAACTAATTTTCAGTCTCTCAGTGGTGAGAAAGGTTATACTTTTCTGAACATCATTGTAATCAGTTATAATCATTTTTAGTATTTTGATATGAACAGTTTTGCTGGAATATACTTGAGAATTGAAGATGGTTGATGGCACAAGTTGGTAAAGTTGAAATCCTGATGCAATGTCCAACTAAATGTAGTGGTCTGCAGAACATTACTGCAGAATTTCTTCTCATTCCATTGAATAATGGAACACACGGTTTGCTGTCGGCTGTGTACTGCTAACATTGAAAAAGATGCGACACGACAAACAAAGAATTTGCTTTCCAAAATGATCAATTCTGGTTCACAATTTTCATATTTACTGGCAATTATACTGTATATACTGGTTCACTATATGTGGTGTTTCCTTTTTCAAATGAAACTGAGGAACTGCTCTTCACTCATTATAATGCAGCTCATCACATTTACAAAAACTTTAGCAAGTTTTTTAGCAAAACTAATTAATCGCTGAATGATATGCTACCTCCTTAACCACATCATGACTTTTATGCTCCACCATGGAAAAGAAAACGGTGAGTCGGGAGTAACCAGGGTTGTAGGCTGAATGTTTTTCTGTGTGTTTACAGCAACAAGGTGTGCATATATTTATAATGCTGTATAAAGAAGTGGAGCTGGCTTTGGGCATCAACAGTGAATACAGCAAGAGAACATTAATGCACCTTCATTCAAACATCAAGGTAATTCCATGGAAAAATCACAGTTACAATCAGCCATTACAAAGTTTGCACTATTTCATATACATGTTATCTGTAAACATGGACAAAATAGCTGAATTCAAGCTTCAGCTGTCTAATACTACTAAGCTATTGTACTTTAGTGCATGCTTATATACATATAATAAATCATATTGTACCAGAAAATAAATAATGAATTTAAGATCACTGAACAGTTCAACACAGTTTGAGATGTGAATAGTGAGTTAGGCATGCAGTTAGCATCACACTAATTGGTGAGGTATAATCTTTCAGAATTTCATTCCTATTCACACTTTAGGTGATGAGGCATCCTGATCATGTCTCCTCTTCAGTCTACCTTTGGGCTCATCATGAGAAGATCGTTGTGATTGACCAGTCGGTGGCATTTGTTGGTGGGATCGATCTGGCATATGGACGCTGGGACGATCGTGAGCACAGACTGACTGATGTGGGCAGTGTAACTAGATCAGCTCAGAGCATGGACCAGGTACACAAACATTCACACAGTCAAATGTGCTTTCATTCTTATAGTCACATGAAACATACTAATTCCATTAAGAAATTAACAGGTATTTGATAGGTGTGGCTCCTAGTATCTGACATGTATTGATCCATGTATATTGCAAAAAAATGCAGGTGACGGGTTGGGGTATACTAGCATCACCTTAGATACAGTATACTATATGTTTATAATATATACCATATGGTCCTGGAAGAGAAGTATTGACAACAGGCTATACATCTCGGGAGCAGATAAACATGAACCTATTGACACTATGTCTAATGCCAGGAGTGGGCTAGAGGGGAATAAAGCCCCCCATCATCGAGCTGTGGAGCAGTAGAGCTGTGTACTCTCGAATGATGCTCCATCCAGTGCTTTTGTTATGAGTTGGGAGGTTAGTATTGAGGAAGAGTGGTGATGAATGCTGTTGTTGCTGGATGCAATCAAATCTAGGAGAAACCCTTCCCTGGACAGTAGTAACAGTGCAACAAAAGCAAATACAATCTATTTAATATCTTTTGATTTTGGAAGAATCAGTGAATGAGCAGTTGTCCCAATACCTTTTGTCTCTGTAGTGTATATTAGTGACCACATAGCAACACAAAAGCAACTGCCCAAGATACCATAGCAACTACCTAGCATCATGTGTATGTGTAACTCTGATTTAAGCCTGTCTACTTTTTTCGTAATCAACATTGCTGATTTGTCTTTAATTATTGCAGACATACTGTAAGTGTTCAAATATTTTTTTTATCTGTCTTTCTGATTAAAGTTAGCCCTGTTTTTTCTCTCGGTTCTCTCTGTAGCCAGACAGTCTGACATTTTCAGCAGTTAAAGGTGTTTTCTCCACTAATGGCTCTGGCTCTTTGGAGTTGGTGGAACTGCCCAAACTGAAGGGAATCGGCCGGACTCGTAAGTCTCGGTTCAGCCTCTCTCGCCATCTGCACCGGCACATCCTTCACAACGCCGACAGCGTCAGCAGCCTCGACAGCTCAGACAGTGAGTAATAAATTATTTTCAGTACTGAGGGCCAGAGAAGCATTGGGATGTGATGCATAATTTATACTATGGGTCAAATGTTTTAGAACAGTTTTAGAATGTTTCAGATATGCACCTAATTGTACAGCGGTTCATCCTACAGCAAGATAATGACCCAAGACATAAGTCCAAGCTATGAACTTTTTTGGTTGGATAAAAAAAACTTAACCTTAATACATTTACAAAATCACCTACTCCAGCTTTAAAAGACACATGTAACACACTTATGTTTTTAAAACAGGTCTTAATTAAATAGCTGGTCTTGGTCACGATCAGAAATTAAAGACTTTTGTCTAACACAATTACTAGAATGTGTTTTGAGTCCAAGATCGCACTTGAGAACTACAGACCTTCAATAATAAAAAAAAATAATTAAAAAAAACTTTATATTAAGACTCACTATGTCAATTTGTCATTTTCTTGAGTTTGACTTGATATGTCAAGTGGTAAGATAAATTTTAATGAGAAATTTAGGAAATGTAATATGTAAAAAGATCATAGCTACAATGCAGTTGAAACATATTTTCTGCACTTCAGTAGTGCTATTGTAAACATTAGCTGTTTTCTGTACAAAGAAACAAAGTAAACGCATCAAATTGCTTCACTGTAGACAGATAATGCAGGCAGGATACACGTTTTTCTCTAGTCAAGGTAAGCTTGCCATGCTCTGAAGAAGGCACTTCAGCCGATAAGAGTTCACACGAGCTCATATTAGCTAAGCTCGCAAACTAGCGCGCAACTATGAATGACCTGTTCCACCTTAAATGCTGCAGTAGTGTTCAGCTCCGATGCACTACAGTGTCCTGCAGCACCATTTAAGGTGGAATGGGGGAAAAACACTGCGCACACAAATATGAAGCTAAGCTTAATCATCTTTTGACGAACGAAGTTATGTTTTCTCTTCTTGATGAGCATAAGAATGTTCCGCAATTTGAACAAATAAACCAAAAAACCTTTATTCTTGCTTCTCCTCCGTGTATTTCTTCTTATTGAGGTATATGTTTTTCTTCTTCTTCTGCTGTTTTATGTCAGCCAACGGTAAAACAAAGCTACAGCGCCATTGAATTTGAGTGGCCAATTCATCATTACAACACATGGTTTTTGCTAGCCTCATTTGTCCTTTTCGAACTACTGTAGAAACATGGCGATGCAACATGGCGGCCTCAGTCAATGTTTGACCTGTGACCAATGTAGATATAAACAGCTTATTCTAAGGTAAAATAATCAAACGACTTCTTAGTTTATAATGATTAGATGTGTTTTTAATCATTTTTATTAGTGATTATCTTAAATTCTGCTAAAAGATAACCCGAAATATTACATACTGTACCTTTGAAACTAACAATATTTACATACTATGCAAAACTCATTAATTTCACAAAACTCTTTGTTCGTTTCTCCATGTTATTGGCCCTTTCGTGCTTATGGTATTATAGTGTATTTCAGGGTTTGGTCTTGTTTTATTTTATTGTGAATTGTGGTCATGGTGATGATGACATTCCGTTTAGTGAAGGTTTACAGAATATTATGGTGCGCTGGTCTCCAAGTAAACATACACTGGACTGTCTGCTGACGTTAGATTGTAACCACTAATCAGTAGATTACAGTACTGTTTGAAAAGCAGCATTTATGAATGATTACAGCTTTTGGAGTGTTTTCAGTGCTTATTTGAACTGAGCATGGTGAGATGATTCAGCTGTCTGACTGATGTTTTTTCAGGTTTTCACACATTAGGCCTGTAGGCGTGTTTGTTGGATGGTTAAGTGATAATGTTCAAAGCCAAACTGCATTAAAACAAAATTGATAGTAAAATATGCTAAAATCAGGGAAATATTCCAAACAGTCTTTTTCACTCCAACTGTTGTATTTAGAAATACACTGATAGTAAATTTTTGGGGCCAATTAACAACTGACTGTGGCCGATATTGATATTCTATTGATTGATTATTAAAACAACCTATTTTTGTGTAAATAAAATTATAGTGCGTGGCAGTGTGGTCAGCACAGGATAACGTGGGGTCTAAAAGAATAAAAATTCACAAGTGCAGGCTACAAATGGAACACTTAAATGATCATAATTATCATTACAAATGATCAGTTGTACTCATCAGCCATAACTGTGATATGTGGCAGATAACTAATGTAGTTTTTTCACTTATCAGCAACTGATTTATTGACCTTTCATATTTCATGTATGTCTACTTGTGCTTAATTTGAAAAGAATACTAAATAGACATGGTCGGCCTGTCTGTCTGTTGGTGTAGAGGTTTATATTAAAGTGGCCAATGGTGGACATACAAGGTTTGGAATTTGTAATAAAGGAATTTGTAATAAAGTGGTCAGTGAGCAGCCGTGCAAGGTGGGGGTTCCTTATACGATGCTCAGTGTTTGGCTGTACAGGGTAGGGGGTTCTCATATAGTGGTCAATATGTGGGCGTAAAAGTTAGGGGTTTCTAATGAAGACATAAAAGGTAGTGGTTACTAATAAAGAGATCATTTGTTCTTTAAACTGGAAATGTGTAACTTTTTTTTTCTGCCATTCCTTGCATGCAGGAAGTTGCTCACTCCGTAGTTTGCAGACAGGTGTTGGAGAACTGATAGGAAACACACGTTTCTGGCATGGAAAAGACTACTGCAACTTTGTCTACAAAGACTGGGTTCAGCTGGAGAAACCTTTTGATGGTGAGACACTCGTTTACCTAAAAAAAAAACTAACATGCTAACATGATTGTCAGATTTTTACACTGGTGTTTCACTCTTCATATTTATTGGATGTAGGTATTTTTATTGAACAGTTTGCATTGATTGATCAGACTGTTTATTGAATGTTGCAACTAGCCTCTCATTTACAGTGACAAGGTGTAACCTTTGCTCTCAATTTATTAGCAGCTGAATTGTTCATAAATGGTCTGTTGAAGAGTCTCTAAAAGTTCCTTATAGGTTACAAGAAAACATGTTTTGTGATGTTCCTACTAGACACTGTAAATTGCACATTCGACCAATAATATCACACATTATATTAACAATGCAAACAGTCATTAAGCAGTCTGACTCAAACATAAAATGACATCATCACTCCCCACCCTTTCACAATCATAATCTGTTGACAGAGAATTCCCCATTCTACTGCCATGGAGTTCACATTTTGGAGGATATTTTTGATGATAATAGAGATCATTTTAAGATATTAAAGAGCAATTTAGTTTACCTGCCAACACCTTCTTTATGTATTAAATATTAACATTAGTTGTAAGTTATAATTAAATCCAAGGTTTAAAGTTGTTCATTCTAAAAAGCTAATTTTCTCAGCTTCCAATATTTATATTTTTTGCTTAAAGCCTCTTATACTGTACATCATTTGAAACATACCCAGTTTGGTCTTGTTGTATTACTTTTGGTTTTGTCCCAAGTTTCTTCAGTTATGGCATTAGGTTTCCATTTGTTAGACCCTGATGTTCAACGCTCAGCATCTCTTTTTATGATTTTACCTATCAATTAGGCAGAAATGACAGTTGTTTTGTACTTTGACAGCTATAAAAAAATGTTTATCAATCAATGGAATCCTACTCACTCCATCTCTAGACAGCACTTGTTTATGCTTGATATTATTTAATGGAACTTTCAGGATGAAATGGGGAATTTGAGACAAAGGTAAAATTTTCATTCGGAGCACAGATCTGCCCCTTTCAACCCTAATGTAAATAACAATAACGATATTGTCACAATAACAAACTTTGCTGCAGTACTGCACAACACTATAATGTAGCATAATCCATTTTATTACAAATGAGCTGAGATGGTAGAAAAACTGGTTGTCATTATGTTGTTTTTTCTGCAGATTTCATTGACAGGTACACAACTCCCAGAATGCCCTGGCATGACATTGCCTCAGTGGTTCATGGAAAGGCTGCCAGAGATGTGGCCAGACACTTCATCCAGCGCTGGAATTTCACCAAGGTCAGTTATTTTCATACACATGCATATTAAGTGGTCCAACTTTTTACAAGGTTATGCATCAAGTTATTTATGACTATTATGCCGCAGGAAGAAAATAAACTCTGCACAGGCACAAATATATACCACATATAGTAAAAATGCATGTGTACATACAGTGGTGTTGTCTTCTAGTGGTATTGAGATGTCCATAAGAACAACTCTGGATCTAAGCTGTTAGTCTGTATGGGAGAAATCAACACTATGTAATAGGGCTGGGCAATATGGACCAAAAATTATATCTTGATATTTTTAGCTGAATATCGATATATATACGATATATATTGTGATATTTTTTCGTCACATAAGGTAATAAGGTCACTTCGGAGTCAAAGCTACATGTCCCAAATGTCACACACACTTTTATTACCATTCAGCCATCAATGTACATGATAAATTGCTCAAAATAAATTATTGGCATATAGTAAATAATAATGCTCCTCAAATAAAATAAATGTTATTTTCCTTCATAACAAGACTCACAGCTGTGGTATTAAAATGTAAACAGCACACATACAGAGCAAAAGTAGTTAAAGGCTGACTTATTCTTTAAAAAGTCCGTTTCCAGTGAAGTAAACATTATCAAAATGCTTCCTCCTGTATGTGCTCCTGTACATCTAGTACTTTGTGCAAATAACAAAACATGTAAACAGACTAAATGGAAATTAAATGTAGTCACAATCACGTATGGCTCGCAGGTCCTGCTGGACACTTTGGCGAGATGGGCGGGGAGACTCTCTAACTTAAGTACATTTTGGCAGAACTTCTTATAACGTGTTCATAATTTAACAGAACAAGTAATTCCGACTATATAACTGGTATCTTCGGTCAATGGTTTTTAGCAGTCTTATTCCACAGATGAGATGGGGATCATGTCTTTAGCGATATTATATTCCACTGTTTTAGTAATGTCACCCCACTTCTCACTTTTTCTCATATAAAGCACATTACAGGTATGAGTTTTGTAATGTGGTTTGTTTCGGAGGTTGAGGAAAGCTTCTCGGTCTGTGCTGCAGTTCGTAGTTTCACACACTTCACTTACTGCTCTTTATGACGCTGTTGTAAGTGGTGGAAAAGATTAGTGGTGCTCGAACCTTTTGACTTGAATACGTTACTCTGCTGCTCATCTGACACTCTGAATCAAAAATATCTCCAAATAATTTAACAAATGTTTTTCTTTTTACTTAACAACTCCTCTGTGATCGCTTCTTTCACATCTGTCTCCATGCCATCCCTGCCTGCCTCACGTGTGAAGCAATGGGGGAGGGGGGAGTTTTTGTGAGGGAGAGAGGAGGGGTGGGGTGAGTCTGTGCAGAGGCAAAATGGAGGATCTACAAGTGTAATTACGACGCATCATAAACTATATCGATATAAACGATATTGTCTCATCTTATATCTCGTATAAAAATATAGCGATATTTTTAAAATATCGATATATCGCCCAGTCCTACTCCGTAATTACTCACTGTGTCACTTTGGATCTGTTTTGCTGTTTATATAAT
>BRDA01008445.1:51192-64764 GCA_036984385.1 Crenuchus spilurus | reverse complement strand
TATTGAGTAACCCAAACTTTAGATCAGAGGTGCTATAATTATTAGTTGGACATGATAATGGAATATTAATTAAGTTACTAAGACAAGATGTTGAAGACTTTCTACGATTGACTTTAATTCGGGGCACAGACATAGTGTCAATATAGCAGCTCGCAGATGGTTGGTTAAGCCAGTTTATCTGCGGCCCGGTCTTGGTCTTGTAAGTCACTTATTTACACTACTCTGCCGGCTAACTAATAGACTATGGGCTATGTTGCGTGAAAGCAGAGCGACACCCTTCTGCGTGGGGTGGACACCATCCCTGCCTAAAAGACCAGGCTTACCCGCAAATGTTTGCCAATTGTCTATGAAGCCCACTTGGTTTTCCGAACACCAGTTGGTCATCCAGCAGTTCAGCGCTATGAGTCTGCTGTACGTCTCATTGCCTCGCCGCATTGGAATGGGGCCAGAGCATATAACAGTATCGGACATAGTCTGGGCCAGCTTTACCACCTCTATAGTGCTACGCTTAGTTACTTCAGACTGCCGCAGACAAATGTTGTTGGCACCTACGTGTATGACTATCCTGGAATAAGTCTTATTCGTAATACTAAGGATGCCACTAATGTCGAAGCCCTGGCACCCCCTATAGATCTAACTAGTACTGCTGGCGCCTCTACGGAGCTATCTATTTTCACGTGTCTGACAATGGAGTCTCCTATAACCAGAGTACTTTTAACAGGCTTCACAGCGGGTGTTTCACTGAGTGGGGCAAAACTGTTTGACACGTGAATGGGTGGAGAGTGGTGTTCAGGGGGGCTAGCTTTAGCCTTAGCTTTCCGACTATGCCGCCGAGACGTCACCCATTCGCCCCGCTGTGAGGGCTCTAATGCCGGAGTCGAGGGGGTGCTAACTCTCCCTAAGGCAGCCGGGGGTACTAATCCTTGCTCTCTAGACCTTAATAAACCCCGGATGCACGCCTCCAACTGGTCCACCTGTTCAATAGGATGTCATTTTAGTGTTCCCTTTATTTTTTAGCAGTGTATAAGCTCTGTCAAAGCAGTTTACTGCTAGTTGTATCATGTGTGACAAGTCAAATTTGTTTTGATTTGATTTATTTGACAAATATAAAATCATAATAGAATTTAGTTCTATTAAATTTCAGAATTTAATGACCTTATAGGTGAACTGTCATATTCATCAACTTGTAGCTCATCACAATTTCTAATGATGACAATATTTGATTGTGAATTTGACTAAATGACTATTCAAAATTGGACTCGGGAGGAAGAATCCAAGGTGCCCAAAGTCATACATGTGAGGCCTCTACTAAACAGAAAAAAGCAGCTCAGATGAGTAATTACAGACCTATTTCCGATATATCATTTATTGGCGAAATCACTGAAAAAATTGTCTACGGCTGGGTTCGTGATGGTCGCTCGCCACGTCGCCAATGGCGAACTCAGACAGCGTGTAGCGAGGAAAACATGTCATCAGTACGCCATGCTGGCTAAAAGCAATTTTCTAACGCATGGCGAATTCAAATCGCCACGAAAATCACAAAATCCGGCAATACTCCGCGAGCTGCCCGCCATCTTGAGTTTATCTGCTGCTCCGGAAACACCCAAAATAGCCCCAAGCAACATCAGGGAAATAACCGCAAAATAATTAATAAGATAGGTGCTTGGTGCTCTAAATGCTGATTGGTTGATAAGTTTCACGCGTAGAAAATTATAGTATCCCATAATTCTGTGTGTTCATTGATAGTATTTTTACAGTTATTCCCAGGCTTGTGAGAGACTGTTTCTGGAATAAATAAACAAGTCGACAAAGAGCTGTACACATTGGAAATTTTTTATTTTGAATTCAATTGTTGCTCTATATTTTCCATTTTTATCACTTTTATTTGCCCTACAGAGAGTAAATATCTATAAATATCTGTAAATATGATCAGAAATCCATTACACCAATGGATTTCTGATATGATGTACATGTAAGTGCCTGTGGCTAAGATTGGCTAACTGTGGCTAAAGCTTGGCTACTGTGGCTAACTGTCTTCGCCACAGGTAGCTGTTAAATTTGTGGCTAGTCAAATCCTTATGTGGCTAAGAAAGTTTTAAGCCCCTTAGCCACAATGGCAGGTTTCATGAGCCAGTGCCAACCCTGCTACGGGCAAATTACTGGATTTTTCTCCTTCCATGTCTGTCTAGACAAATTCTAGCCAGCGTTTCGCCCTAAACATACTGAAACTGCCATAATGAAGGTTATTCATGACATTCAGCTTAAATACAGAGTCTGGAAACATTTGTTCTACTACTTCTAAAACTCAGTGCTTACTGGTCCTTAACTGTGTAGGACCGGTATACTTACCCGAAGATGTGAGCCAACTCGGGAAATTGAAAGAGAGGAGATAGGAGTGTGTGTGAGAGCAGTGAGAGAAAAAATAGAGGAGAAGGAGTTAGAATGAGAGGTAGAGGAAGTAGAGAGGGGGTGATAGAATAAGTGATAGAAGATAAAAAAAGAAGGAATGAGAGGGGATATAAAGTGAGAGAATGAGAAGGAGTGTGAGAATTAGAATGAGAGGAGATAGAATGTGAGGGAGTGAGAGAATTAGAATGTGAGGGAGTGAGAGAATTAGAATGAGAGGTAGAGGAAGTAGAGAGAGGGTGATAGAAAGAGTGAGAGGGGATAGAAAGAGAAGAAGTGTGAGGGGATAGAATGAAAAGGAGTGTGAGAATTAGAAAGAGGGAGAGGAGATGGAATGAGAGGGAGTGAGAGAATTAGAATGAGAGGGAGAGGAGATAGAATGAGAGGTAGAGGAAGTAGAGAGAGGAAATAGATTGAGAGAGAGATAGAGGGAGTGTGTGAGAGGAGAGAATGAGAGGAAGTAGAGAGAGAATGAGTGTGAAAGAGACAGAAGGAGATAGAATGAGAGGTAGAGGAAGAGAGAGGAAATAGATTGAGAGATGGAGGGAGCGTGTGAGAAAGGAGACAGAATGAGAGGGAGTGAGCGAATTAGAATGAGACAGAGGAAGTAGGGATAGAATGAGAGTGTGAGAGAGACAGAAGGAGATAGAATGAGAGGTAGAGGAAGTAGAGAGAGGAAATAGATTGAGAGAGAGAGATATAGAGGGAGCGTGTGAGAGCGCGGAGACAGAATGAGAAAGATTTGCAGTCTTGCTTCTGTGCTGTCCCTGAAACCACCGCAGTACTGTCACTATCTGAGTAATGAACATGATTGTAAGACTGAATGTGGCAAAACAACCACACAATTTGTGTCACTTCCAGGTACAAAACTCCATTTTATTATTTGAATTCATCACACACATTCCACTCCGCATTGCCATGAAGTCAAGCATCAAAACAAAAATAAAATAATCAAGAACAAAATAAAAGCAACAAACGGAATAAAAAGCAGTCTCTCACACACATATCACCACGCCAGGACTGGTCGCACCATACCAGAAGTTTTCTTCTACATCCAGTTCACCGTTTACTTGCGTTCACTTGTTTACAGCAGTTGGCCACCAGAGGGCAGCAATAACATAACTGTTAACATGGGGTTTCCTGCATAGTGCAAATAGATGTTTTCAGTTTCAGGTCCGTTATATATAAAGAAAATTCAGAGTTGGAGCAGAGCCGTTGTTTTTAAACTCTTTATCAGTGGTGAGTGGTGTGGTAATTGTGTGTGCTATAGATGCTGGAGTGAAAATATTTAATTATTTCCTTGAAATCAGCTCAGCACTAAGTCTAAAACTCCAGTCTCTAGTTAAACCCCTGAATGAGGAGGCAGTTCTGAGAATGTGGTGAATCACTTAGCGAAAGCTGAACATCTTCTCAAGAGCTTGTGGATGACATCACTTCCTCACTTTTTGAGCCTCATAACCTTTCTGATACACAAAAAACAGGCCTGGATCTGGAAAAACAAAAATAGATACTAAAAGAGATAAATGCTAATATATTTTTTGTAAGTCTATAGTTACCCTCAAAAATCACTCTGACCGTGTGTGCACACCACAGGCATTTTTAGAGTGGTACATGTGAAGCTATTTTAGTGACCAATGACACGATAACCAATCAGAAAACCTCTGTGACCTAATGCAGAGAAAGTCAATCACAGTGGGGTCTGTTCACTGTAATATTGAGTCTTTGTTTAATAAAAGCACAAAGTCTGTTAAGAGTGTCTTCTACTTTTACCATGAAAATCACATTTTAGCCATGATATCAACTGATAGACATATAGTCTCACTGTGGACTAAATTTATACATGTACACTATGCTGTCAGAGTATAAATCAGAAGAGAATTCAACATAATTCATGTTTTTACTTAGTTTCATGTAATCACAGTAAATATCTAGAGCATATGTTTATATTTGTCCACTTTAAAAATGTGTAGTTGCACATCCTGCCTATTCTTGTCTCCCGCTACCTGCTGAGTGCAGGGTGAAGGATTTTGCTGTCTGCGGTGTGCACGCAGGTCTCACTCTCACTAAAACATAATCTAAACCCACATTACTGATTATTCACCAGATTTCAGCCCTTTATTTAACATAAATATGTTCACATCGATGGCCCATTAATGTTTAATAACTGCGCTGGTTCCACCTTCACATGTGTTCTTTTGTAGCTCCGCCCACAAGTTGTTTTTTTTTCATAGCTCTGCACACAAATGTGTTCTTTAATAACTACTGTTGTGAGGTTCAAGTCCCATTGAGTCTAATCATAAACTGTAGAACAATGGAGATCTACCTTGTTACAGACTTCAGCTTCAAATCTAATTGACTCCACCTGATCCATCTAATCACTGTGTTCAGAAGACGTTAATTAGATCTTACATTTGGGTTGAATTGAAATCTACAGGAAGATAGATCTCCAGGACTGTTGGTGATGACTGCTGTAGAACAACTCTAAATACTACATTCTTGGTGACGGTGGTTATTTTCTTATAAGGCCTATCCATGCCTTATGTTGTGGCCTCAATATATTAACTCATGGCCACTAGAAACTTAATTTGTGGCCTCAATTTATCATCCGATGACCTGAAGGTAGTCATTTGTAGCCACACCATGTCACTTCAAGGTAAAACACATGAGTGTAGAGTCAGATATTAATTTATTACCAGATTTATTTTGTTTGTCCTTTGGCAACTAGCTAAGCTAGCTATTGTAGCTTAAACTGCCAGGTACTGTAGCTATATAGCTTCAAAGTATCTAAATAAAGATTGTGTTTTAGGTTTAAATTGCTAAAGCTTGTTGTATCTAGACAGGCTGGAAATAATTAATTAGCTACCAGAGCAATAAAAAAACACATTTGTGTGCAGAGATTAGATACATACACCTCAACTGTTCCTAATGGAAAGCCTTTCATGGCAAAAAATAGTTTAAATAGATGCTAATGTGTGTATGAGATCAGGCAGTATTAGAAGGAGTTTAGATATAAATGTGTTTTAAATGTTCTGCTCATCAGTTTTCATTTTATAGATTTCAATTAAAGGCAAAACTTGCTGAAAATCATGCTTACAGATAATCCCCTCAGAAATAGTCACAGCATTTATGAAATTAAGAAAAAAAAAAACCAGTCACCCAGCAGGACACAAGTATATGTGTTCTATATACGCACAACAGAATAGAATGTAATTCATGTAAATATACTTTTCTAGCTATTAACCTCTCTGACCTTTCTTTAGTAATTAGGCGTGAGGTCAAAATAGATTTGACAGCTAAAAATAGATTTGTCACTTTTCAGGTACATAACCCCTCCCCTAAGACACGAAAGTAGATCTACAAAATATATCAATGCCCTTTTCAAAAATAGCTATGCTCAGTTTAATATTAAGAATACATTCAGTGTTCAGTATTCAATAGTGCCGTGGCAGCATCGCTTAGCACCCCACTCTGTCGCTGTGGTCACTGTGGTAAGTGTGGTCACTGTGTGGCATCAGTATCTGGTTTGGTACTCATGATGCCATCTGTTAAAATCGTTATAGAAGAGAACAATGCTGCCAGAGGCCATTCCAGTTATTATACATCTAGAGAGAGAGAGAGAGAGAGATTTTTTAACCACAGTAAAAAATGTGAGTGTGTGTGTGTGAGAGAGAGTGTGTGTTACCTTTGGTCATTAGAGATGGCCATGGAGCGTATAGCTGCATCACAGCCCGGGTAAGAAAAGAGCTGTTTGAGATCATGAACCTGCCAGACTGATAAAACTCCACCATCTCCACCACACAGCAAATACTGACCATCCTTACTGAGCAACATCGCCTACAAACACACACACACACACACACACACACACACACACACACAGAGAGAGAGAGAGAGCGAAATGTAATACAATGTTAACCTTAATATTATTAACAACAATTAAGTTCCAGAACTGAATATATGACATCAGAACTGAACTTTAAAGCCAGCTGACATAAATCAAGCACATTAACTGATTTTTTATTGGGTTTTGTTTGTTGTTACTTACTTGATGCTTGGTGATTGTAATATGTATTCATTTCATTATATTCATTTTGCTTACTTACACATTTCTCAAACGTTGTGTTGCGAATAGGTGTGGGTGTCCCACATCAATCTACCCTGTGTGGGTAGACTGATTTCACGGTACAATATTTCTGAGCAAGAACACGTTTATCCTGTAATATACATCTGCATCTGAACTTTCTGCTCACTGTGACCTAGGCTGACAAATGTCATGGGCATGAAGAGAAAAACCTCGAAACCAGAGTTATTCCAAACAAGCAAAACCAGGTCATACCAAACAAAAAAACACTGCATACACCATTAATTCCCCCAAATACACTCACATCCAAAAACACCTGCACATTCTGACCTGTTTAACACCATTGCTTTACTATTAACATATACATGAACTGCATTTAAGATGTGGAGATCACTCTGAAGTGCATCAGAGAGAAGACTTCACTGAATGTTATGCTTATTTAAACCAACAGAGGAGGCTGGCTGTTTCTACTGCATGCTCACCTAGTTTATGAGAATACTGCTGACAATTGAACTGGAAGTTTCCATTTCAAAACTCTCTTCACAGAACAGTCATATAAACATTCTAACAGAATACAGCCAGGAACACCAGAATAAAGAACAAACATGCACTTGATAAAAAATAAATAAACAAATACGCATACAACATGAGGGGAAACACTCTAACCAGTCAAAATGGCTAACAAACCATTTAAACACAAACATCTTCCTAGTGATCAGTATTTGTAGCTAACACAAGTAGCAACACATTAGAAATGCTCAACAAATGTAATGTGGCATAGCATTAGCAGCTAGCATACTGACAAAAGTATGAGGCAGACAGCATTAGCATCTTCAAAGACAACTAACATTAGCAGCTAGCATCTTTATAAAAATATGAGGCAGTTAGCAAAAGATAACATCTAGAGATTTTGAACCTATACTACTGCACTTTAGTGTGGACTACAGTTTAAACTTTTTAAATGTTTCACAGATTGTAGAATAAACAAGATGTTAATTATAAGGCCAGAAATTCCTTATCAGGCCATGCTAGCCCTACTATCACTTCCTACTAAGTGAAATCTATGAAAAATACAGAAATCCTAAAAATACTTGTGCATATTTAAAACTTGGAGAAAAAGTTATGTGGTTTGTATTACCACTTCCTAAATGAAAGAGGCTGAAAAGTTTGTCCTACATTAGATCACTCAGTCTGAAACCTGTAGCATTTCTAAAACATTAACAGCTTTATTGATCATGGACTCCACAGACCAATTATATGTGAATGTCTTGAATGGAGTACAACAGCTGGATTATGGACATTTTAATGAAAACCTGTACATGAATACATCTGTCCCAGCGAGAGCCAGAGGTAAGACAAAATGGTATATTAAGAACATTTATGTGCATTAGTATTTGGACAGAATATTATGAATTGTGACCCATAATAAGCAAACTAAGCTATGTAGCGGGTGAAATCACTATTGAACACATTTCCAGTTTTCCAAGTAAATATATTTGTAAAGGTGCTATTGACATAAAATTCAAGTAATTCTCAGCAGATGTCAGTAACAACCCATCTAATCCACACAGGCAGAGAAATCAAACCATAGATTAGTCCATTAATTACGTTATTATTAAATTATGTGTGGATTGGATGGGTTGTTACCGACATCTGGTGAGAATTAAATGTCAATAGTATATGAGAAATATATTTACTTAGAAAATTGGTGACATGTTCAATACTTATTTGACCTGCTGTGTGTAAATAAATAAATAAATAAATACACACACAAAAAAACATTACTGCCTCTCCTATGTGAGGGTTAAGTCATTTTTGTACATACATACATACATACATACATACATACATGTCAATAATGGTAATGTAACAAGTGACAGTAATGGTGGTTGGGCACAATGTGGATTGGGTATAAGGCCAGAAATTCCTTATCAGGCCATGCTAGCCCTTTGGTCACACTGTCTTTTGTTTGTGACCAAAGGCGGAGGCCTTGGCATTCTGAATCTTGGCTACTATTGGGACATCCAGGAAATTCTCAGAGTAAAGCCACTGGTCCTCCATGTAGAAAGGAACCAGTTGAGGTGTTTTGGGCACCTGGTTAGGATGCCTCCCTGCTGAGGTGTTCCAGGCATGTCCAACATGGAGGAGACCTGGGGAAGACCCAGGACATGCTGGAGAGGTTATATCTCACAGTTGGCCTGGGAACACATTGGAATCCTCACATATAAGCTAGAAGAGGGATGTCTGGTCTACTTTTGCTTCAGTTGCTACCCCCATGACCCGGATACAGATAAGCAGATGATGATGGATGGATGAATGTCTTAACCAACCAGAGTACAAGTGTACCATTATACCAAATTTGTGGAATAAACGTTCTGCGTCATCTATTAATTTAATATAATCAGAAACCTCTTATCTCTTATACAGCTCCCTCTCATATCTTTCTCTGTATGTGTGGAATGTGATCTGTGATTTCTAAATGTTTTATAAAGCATTCACTTAATATCTGTTCATAAGGTGGTAACCCATGGCACTCCTATAATTCAATATCATATAGGATATATTATATTAAACTTCTATATGTAGCCAAACTGTCACTCAGTCTGTATCTCTATCTGTCAAATGTGTTCTCTTGACTAACCCCTGTGATGTATATTTATTTTCAGGAAAAAGAAGTTTGCGGTGTGCTAACTGTGGAGTATCAGTGATGTGTTTGGGGCTGCTGTGTATTATCCTGTTGCTGGTCATTGCAATACAGCTGATCACCACAGTGCATTTACAGACCAACTACATGAACCTGATCATAGACAGGAACCAGCTACAGAACAAATGCAGACCACTGGAACCAGCAGTTTAGATTTATTCAGCTTCACAGTGAGATGTTCAATATGAGAGAGATATTCTGTTAGCATTGTGCGCTGCCATGATGTGATCTGTCTTTTGTTTGTGAATATGAGCTGAACAAGTCTCGGCTATAGTGGGCTGTCCTTTAAACATCTCTCTTGACTATTTTATTTTTTGCATGCTAGAGCCATCAATCCATCAACTTCCACTTAATCCTGATCAGGGTCGCAGTGAGTCTACCCTACCTTTTCACCAGGCATGGGGCATTACACACCATCCTAGCTAAGCTCAGGACAGGGCACCAATCCATCACTGGGCACACACACAATTCAGAGTACCCAATTCACCTGACCTCCACAGTTTTGGACTGCAGGAGGAAACCCACGCAGACACAGAGAGAACATGGAAACTCCACCCAGATGGGGGAGGCGAGTGTGCTATGCTGGAGTCCAATTAACTCCATGTTGAAAATAGATTATTTGCATATTTATAAATATCTATTATAAAATATTCAATATCTGCTATAAATATCTTTGTAGCTACCTACTGTATTTGACATGTACTAATAAAATGTTCCAATTATATTTTGTTTGCATTTGTGTGCAATTGTAAAATGTAATTGTGTGGAATCCATCACCATCAATCTAATGTTTAACTTAAATTAGAAAATTGAGGAGTTGAAGTGTAAACCCACAAAAAATTTAAGGGCCTGATAAATAATGTTGACCAGAGTTGAACTTGTGACTGATTCTACAGTGCATATGCAAACTGGATATGATGTGGGTGGAGCTTTTACACAGTGCATACTAGTGCCAGTTGTTTTTACAAATTCAACCATGTTTTGTATTAAGTGATATTAGCCATTACGTTAAAAATCTATTCAGTGTTAAACATTCAGGTGAATTTGCTGTATGGACTCTTGGTGCATTTACTATGTGCACATTTTCTTTATGTAATACTTTTACAGTGACAAAGTTCTATGTATCTTTGAGAATCTTTGAAGTGCACTCCCACTCCACATGTGCATGAAAAATGAAGCCAGACCCAAACTTCAGACCCTGCTGTTAAACTGTGCTTTCCATCCACTACAGTAGTTTGGTTGAGAAATGTATGTTACACATGTGCTAGTGATACAACTCGCTACATCTCAGATGAACTCCAGCCGTTACCTTTTATGTTAAATGTCCAATGTTAAAGCTGTAGGCTGTGGTGCTTAAGGTCACTGCTGTGTAAACTAGGTCCTATATAGTATTATATAGTATAGTATATAGTATTATTTTGGGTCACATTTTGGGTGGTGTTTCAAATTATGCACCATACAGTGCACTATTTTGACTGTGAAACTGTGCCTTAGTGCTACTTTGCTGTAGTGCACCAATATGGACCTGCATCTAAAATGAACAGAGAACCTTGTTTGTATTCAGAACTCTGCTTTGATTTTAAGTTTAAGATGAACCAATTTGCCAATGTGATTTTCACACAACGGAATTGTGACCTCCATTTAACCCACTCGTGCAGTGAAACACACACACTCACTAGTGAACACACTAGGCTGTGAGAATTTGTGCCTTATCCACCAGCACCCGGGGAGCAGTTAGGGGGGTTAGGTGCCTTACTCAAGGGCACTTCAGTCTGAGGATCGAACCTGCGACCTTCTGGTCACAAGACCAGATCCTTACCATTAGGCCATGGCTGTCCCCATGGTGATGGATCATTGAGTAGTGCACCAATATGGGCACTGTGCCTCAAATGATGCCCTATAGAGTGCCCAATTTCCAAAGAAGGGAACTGTGATTATGAGCCAGTGATTAGTATGTTTTCTGGCTTTGGGTCATGTTCCTGTCTTTAAGGGGGTTTTCCTGGACTGTCTCAGAGGACAAACATCATTCAGTGCATGGGGGTTGGGGGGGGGGTTTGAAATCCTTGGCAGCAAATGTCAGATTGGCGTGGCAATATATTCAAATCTGTGGGTATACGTAGCCCCTTAGCCAGGGCCAAGACATCCCCGAGGGTCAGAAGGGCCTGCTGCCTCAGCCAATCAGTATGAAGTCAGAGTTACAGTCTTTTGAGTCCAGCAGAGTGGCAGATTTATTCATCCATCTGCTCTTCCTCTGCTCATATGGTTTTCATATGAAGCATATGATACAGCAGGGGTCTTTATTACTACTGGGACAGTACAGCACAAACCAACACAACACTGGGGCACGTAGAATTGAGGAAGGTGGGGTCCTTGGGTGATTTTTTTAGAACTAAATTAGCAATGTTTCGTTTTATGCAGTTACATAATAAATATGACACTTTGTGTATATTTATCATAAAGTAGCTATGTGCTAATGTTTATGTGTATTACCTGTATTTATCAAGAAGCATCTATGAGCTAATTCTCTGTGTATAGAATTATTTAGCATAAACCAGCTAGGAGCTAATTCTTTGTGTAATTATGTATTTAGCTTAAAGCAGCTAAGAGCTAATTCTTTGGGTGTATATTTATTTAGCATATAGCAGCTAAGAGCTAATTCTTCGGGTGTATATTTATTTAGCATAAAGCAGCTTAGAATTCTTTGTGTGTATATTTATTTAGCATATAGCAGCTAAGCGCTAATTCTCTGTATATATTTAGCATATAGCAGCTAAGAGCTAATTCTTTGGGTGTATATTTATTCAGCATAAAGCAGCTGTTAGCTAATTCTTTGTGCATATAGTATATTTAGGAGCTAATTCTTTTGGGTATATATGTATTTATCATAAAGCAGATTCATTAAAAGTGTAATTTTCTATATCAAACTTGCCAGTTTCATGCTTTGGTGAAGTATTCTGTGTTAAAGAAGATATGACTTGAGGAAAATAACGTTATTGTATTATTAAATACTCCGTAATACATTTCATTGAAGCGTACCGTGTCCACTTGCGAGACTTCAGAAAGTCACATTTCCTCAAAAACTGTTTTGTAGCTTCTCCAACACTGCGAGTGTATCCATTTTGATCTGTTCCGTGTGTGTGCCTGTTGTAAGTGAGTACTGGATTACACGGAGGAAAGCTCCACAGCTCGTAATTTCACTCAGATATGCGGAGGAGGAGAAACTCAGACAAATTCATCATCCTCATCTTCCTCTATCTGCTCCTTTCTGAGCTCTCCAGCACTAAACAGCTCCCCTGATCTACCACATTTTATTTAACCGTCACATGGAGCTTAGGCCTTAATATGCCTCTCCTAATTTGTTAAAATGAGGCTCATTAATACCAACAGAGACATACTAAGATGAGGAGATAGTATAAATATTTGTAACTAAAAACAATAGCAGCTGCTACTGCTGAGGCCTGAACTCGAATCCGCTTCCAGTTTCTTGGCTAATCAACTACAGTTAGGTAAAGACTGCAATATTAAACAGAACCAATGCCCTCGGCGACATCTCTCTCTCTCTCTCTCTCTGTGTGTCTCTCTCTCTCTCTCTCTGTCTCTCCCCTGCTCTAGACCAAGATAACTGTATTTATACACATTATATTTGTGGATGATCCAGGAAAAACTCAGTAACACACACTGCACTGTCAAGAGTTCCCAGAATGCTCTCGTATACACTATAGTCCAGTGTGTGGGTTCCAGTCTATAAAATAAACAGTACAAAAATGCCCCATTTATGAAAGTATTTCATACAGTACCAGTCAAACGTTTGGACACCTTCTGGACATTCAGTGGTTTTTCATCATTTAAAAATGGTCTACATTGTAGATTAATACTAAAGTCATCCAGACTATGAAGAAATACATCTGTAATTATTTAATAAACAAAATTGTGTTAAACAAACCAGAATATGTTTATATTTTACATTCTTCACAGTAGGTACCTCTTGCTTAGATGGCAGCTTTCTTGGCATTTTCTCAGTCAACTTTATGAGGTAGTCACCTGGAATGGCTTTCAGTTAACAGCTGTGTCTTGTTAAGAGTTCAGACTTGCATTTCTTGCCTCTTAATGTGTTTGAGACATCAGTTGTGTGTCTACTGTGAAGAATCTAAAATCTAAAACATATTTTGGTTTGTTTAACACTTTTAAGTTTACTACATGAGTCCTTATGTGTTCCTTCATAGTCTGGATGACTTCAGTGTTCATTTACAATGTAGGAAAAATATAAAAACATTGAATGAGAAGGTGTGCCGGTCTCTTATTAGTTCCTAGAATTTATAAGGCTTCAGCTGGGGGAAAAGCCTTCTCCTATATAGCCCCACGACTGTGGAATTCTCTTCCA
>BRDA01008445.1:35320-51092 GCA_036984385.1 Crenuchus spilurus | reverse complement strand
TCTGATACTGATTATGTAAAGCTGCTTTGTGACAATGTCCATTGTAAAAAGCGCTATATAAATAAATTTTGATTGATTGATTGAGTGTGTCCAAACTTTTAATTGGCACTGTATGTTCATGCATACAAGTTTTCATATGACAGCAACACAATGAATGAAAGCCTGTGAGGTCAAGTTATGCTTTATGTTTCACAGCTACTATCAAAGCACTAGCTGTCAAATGCTAAAAGAAACAAATGGCAAATATGACTAAACAAGTGCAACAACACATCTGCCCATCACTGAGACAGAACATGAAAATAAATTGTTTTTTATACCAACTGGAACAGCATAATATTAATTAACAGATGAGTTTAAAGCAATTTTCCCAGCTAGTCCAAATCAAAACAAATCACACAAGGACCCTCTGAGGAAGCTAATCAGGCCAGGAAGTTTCAGATAGCATTAGGCTAGTCTGATCAGGTGAAATGTTGCTTGAAATAAACATAAAATGATCAACTAACAGTGAATGAGCATTATGCATGATGAGATCGTGCTAACTGGTTCCCAACAGGTTTCAAAGCCAGGTTAGTAGCATTTAGTGATTAGCAGGTGAGGAGTTAAAGCTGGCTTTTCCCAGTTAGCCTGAATGAAAATAAATAACAGCCAGACACAGAGGAAGCTAATCAGGACGAGAACAGCACAGGGCAACAAGAGCCTACGATCCTGCAGTAATCTGGAAATGGGAAGCAGGTGTGTGTGTGTGTGTGTTTTCCCAGGCCTACAGGAAAAGGAATAAGGACAGAAGGAGCTGCTGGGAGCTCTGCCCACTGGTGAGTAATGTGGCCTCTCACACACAGAACCACTCTTACATATTTACACACACACACACACACACACACACACACACACACACACACAGGATCACTCCCTCAGGGCAGACTGAAAGTTTCTCTGTCTCTGACATGTAACACTGCAGATCAAAGACCGACTATTTCAGATGAGAGAGAGAGAGCCTTGTTTTAATCTTTAATCGTACCCTAGATAGCTGCCAAGATGCTGCACAGACTCAGACACAAATAGAAAGACATACATGCCACAGACAACAAAAAAAGGAGAAAATAATGAAAACAAATGCATTCTTTTACAGTTTCGATAACAAACCACTTTTTTCCAACTTGCATTTGAATTGTGTAATGTAACACATCCTTCATTTTTAATGCACAAACATTATGATGCAATGAACTCACAGAACGCAACCAGTTGCATGAGTTTGACCTTATAAAACTAACTTTGAATGAGTCGTGAAACCCCAATGAACTTCTCTGAGATGAGCTGGAGCCATGAAACACTGAAGAACATTTTTGGCAGAGCTGGAGATCCACTGAACTTGTAATCACAGGCCAGAAAACTTTGCCACAAAGTGTAGATGCGTGTGTGTGTGTGTGTGTGTTAGTTACCTTGATGGTATCCTGTATCTGTGTATGCTGCAGTAGTTTGCCGTTGATGCTGTAGGTGCAGAAGTGGCCCTGATCATAGTAGACAATGCAGTGGCCCTCAGTGGATGACTGCAGGAGCCGGGGCCACACACAGCCCTCCGGGCCCTCTAAGGTCCGCAACAGTTCTCCATTCATTGAGTGGATCAGACACGGACCCTCTACAATACACAAGCACACACTACCATTGCATAAACTATAAAGATACAAAACAGCCTTGACTACTAAACAGAATATATTATTAGCTTTATTATTCAGGGCCGTTGATGTGTGTATACCATGTTCCTCGGCACATTGTTGTACGTGTGTATGTGTGTGTATCTCACCTTTGGAGCCGCTGATGACCAGTCCCAGCTCTGCACACACACTCGCACATGTCACTTCACAGTCATGACCGGTCAGAATTGCTCGAGGAGTCACAAACTCTGCTCAAAACACAAATTACAAGCATTGTGGATTTAGCATGGTGCAGTTTTGACCACTAGAGGGAGACAAATGTCAAAACCAGTACAGCCTGTTAATAAACCTGTACACTATTGTATGTTATTGGCTGTATGTTATTGCCCAGCTGCCTTTTTTCTCATCTGCTTTATACCATGAGCTGTAAGGACTGATGTACATGTTTGTGGTTGATATCTGTTTAATAAGGGTTTTTTTAATAAGGTCTTGTTTTTGTCCTGTTTAACAGGTGTAACTATGGCTATTTTATTTGTTAGAAGAAGGAATATTAAAGTGTTTGGTAATAAAGTAACGGGGCACCTATAAGTCATATTTTTCCAGATATTTATTGCAAATTATTCAGTTTAATGTCTCATTGCACTCTGAAATAAAAGCTGAGTACAAAAAAGCACTGAGTTCGAAATCATGGAATCAATTTATAGACAAAATGTACTTAAACTTTGGACACAAAGTAGCACGTTTGTCAGATATAACAGCTGAACACACTCGTGACATTCTTTCTACAACAGACATCAAACATTCTTCAGACAGTTCTTCACAAATCTGCTGCAGAACATCACATAACTGTTGGCACTTGTAGGTTTGCTTTGCTTTTCACTTCATCCTAAATCAGCTGGATGGGGTTTAAGTCTGGAGACTGTGCTCCACTCCATGTTTTTAAGCTGACCATTTGTTCTTTTTTCCTGAGGTAGTTCTGGCAGAGCTTGGACTTATGTTTTGGGTCATTATCTTGCTGTACAATGAACCCCTGACAAACTACAGTGAGGAAAATAAGTATTTGAACACCCTGCGAATGTGCAAGTTCTCCCACTTAGAAATCATGGAGGGGTCTGAAATGTTCATCTTAGGTGCATGTCCACTGTGAGAGACATAATCTAAAAGAAAAAATCCGGAAATCACAATGTATGATTTTGTAATCATTTATTTGTGTGTTACTGCTGCAAATAAGTATTTGAACACCTGCCAATCAGCAAACATTCTGGCCCTCAAAGACCTGTTAGTCCACCTCTAAAAAGTCCACCTCCACTCCACTTATTATTCTAAATTAGAAGCACCTATTTGAGGTCGATAGCTGCATAAAGACACCTGCCCACCCCACAAAATCAGTAAGACTCCCAACTACTAACATGGCTAAGACCAAAGAGCTGTCCAAAGACACCAGAGACAAGATTGTAAACCTCCACAAGGCTGAAAAGGGCTATGGGGCAATTGCCAAGCTGCTTGGTGAAAAAAGATAAACTGTTGGAGCAATTATTAGAAAATGGAAGAAGCTAAACATGACTGTCAATCTCCCTCTGACTGGGGCTCCATGCAAGATCTCACCTCGTGGTGTATCAATGATCCTAAGAAAGGTGAGGAATCAGCCCAGAACTACACGGGAGGAGCTGGTCAATGACCTGAAGAGAGTTTCCAAGGTTACTGTGGCTAATACACTAAGACGTCATGGTTTAAAGTCATGCATGGCAAGGCAGGTTCCCCTGCTTAAATCAGCACATGTCCAGGCCCATCTTAAGTTTGCCCATGACCATTTGGATGATCCAGAGGAGTCATGTGAGAAAGTGCTGTGGTCAGATGAGACCAAAATAGAACTTTTAGGTCTTAATTCCACTCGCCCTGTTTGGAGGCCGAAGAATGATGAGTACCATCCCAAAAACATCATCCCTACTGTGAAGCATGGGGGTGGAAGCATCATGTTTTGGGGTGTTTTTCTGCACATGGGACAGGACGACTGCACTGTATTAAGGAGAGGATGACCGGGGCCATGTATTGTGAGATTTTGGGGAACAACCTCCTTCCCTCAGTTAGAGCATTGAAGATGGGTCGTGGCTGGGTTTTCCAACATGACAATGACCCAAAGCACACAGCCAGGATAACCAAGGAGTGGCTCTGTAAGAAGCATATCAAGGTTCTGGAGTGGCCTAGCCAGTCTCCAGACCTAAACCCTATAGAAAATCTTTGGAGGGAGCTCAAACTCCATGTTTCTCAGCGACAGCCCAGAATCCTGGCTGATCTGGAGAAGATCTGTGTGGAGGAATGGGCCACAATCCCTGCTGCAGTGTGTGCAAACCTGGTGAAAATCTACAGGAAAAGTTTGACCTCTGTAAAGGCTACTGTACCAAATATTAACATTGATTTTCACAGGTGTTCAAATACTTATTTGCAGCAGTAACACACAAATAAATTATTAAAACATTTCCGGATTTTTTTTTAGAATATGTCTCTCTCTCCTTATCACTTTCACATTGAAATGTCCGCTCACTCAGGCGTCTACTGATTGGTCCATTTGGAGCTGGGAATCCTGTGCTTTCCTCCAAGCACATTGGCTTCCAGTGATGGTGTTTCAGTAGTAGTTTGAAAAGAGGCGGTGGCCACATAACACAAATCAGAGGAGGCTTGTGCTCGTCTTCACCCTCCTAGAGTCAGGGACATTGCAAAGTGATGGGGAGAGCCCCTAGCGGATGGGATGGGTTATTTGGCTACTACTACATTGGGAGGGAAACATTGACAAATACTCAAATCAATATTATATATATTAAAAAAAACTGGATGCAGTCAGAGTTAGTTGACGTGACATGAGTGGTGACTATTGGTGTTTGTCTTGAAACACTAATTCCAAACTAAAGAAGCAAAATGTGGACTCCAAACATGTGTTGGCTAATCAACTACTCTGAGGTAAGTGTGTAAATATTATTTTTGACTGTGTGTGTGTGTGTGTGTGTGTGTATTGGGTCAGAGAGAGTGATGGAGAGTAGTTTACTTGAAAGTATAAGTGCTCTATGGCCTACAGTACAGATACAATTTAGGCTTCAAGATGTCTGCTACTGTTTTTATCTATGCATCATACTTTTGATTACAGGCTGAGCTCTGATCACTTCAATAACATTGACATACGTAGTGTAGGATCAGTTGACACATTTTTCGTGCACAGTTCCAATTTGTTCATTTTCCCCTAGATGGCAGTATAGTCTGCTGAGTCTGACACACTGACTAATATTACACTCTTCACTTGTTCACCTATAGCTGATCTGGTTGATTTTTAATGTAACCCCTAAATATGAAGAGTTACACTTTGAAGCTTCCTGAACTGGTTTCTGCACTCTGTGTGTTTGTGTGTGAGTGTGTGTGTATGTGTGTACAGAGTAAGAGCGGAAAAAAGCCTGTGAGAACGGCGCTTCGTTAACTAAATCACAATTACCCATAAATCCATCTACATCTGTAAAGCAACACTTAGCAATAGGCAAACAACAGGCTGTGCAGCTATACTGGTCAAATTAGCTGTGTGTGTGTGGGTGTGTGTGTGTGACAGAGAGAGAGGTTTTGATCAGCACTGTAGCCATACGATAGCATCTGTGCTAGTTTTAAAGCAATGTCTTAAAGAAATGGTTCACCCTAAAATCATATTTATATATTTATCCACTTACATATTGTTAGCAAACACTAAAAACCCAATAGTCACCTAAATAGCCCCATAGTCTGCGTACAAATGCACCACCAAACCTGTTCAAACCACATGTAGATCATAATTAAGGTCTCACAGTGTAGCTGATGTGGTTTAGGGCACAGTATGACTTACTGTGAGCTTTACCACTACAGACAGCCACATCAGACAGCAGCAGGGCTGGTAGAAGACTGACCTTTAAAGTAAATACACTTAATAAACCAGTTTATTTCTTTACATTCTCTTTAATGATGTATTATTACTGTTTATACACATTATATGTTATTTATAAAGTAAATATTTCTTATTTAAAAGCACTTGCTGTATATCAATTTGTGATGTTTTTAGGTTGCTCAAATGGATCAATAGCATTTCAGTTCATTTTAACGTTGAATTTAATTTGATATACGAGCACACTGAGTTACGAGCTCCGTCACAGAACGAACTAAACTCATAAGTCAAGGTTCCACTGTATAGTGAAAAAATGTCAATAAAGATTATTTTTAAAAGGCAAATGCACAAGCCTTGCATCATCATTCTCGCAGCAAGCGATGCTACAAGTATAAAGCAGCCTTTACTCCTCTACCCTTAATGATGCTGTCAAGTCAAGTCTCAACATGAACTATGGATGGCTTGCAGGGACAAATAGAATTTACGTTATTGGCACTATTTTTTTTAATCATGTTAAATTGAGATCTAGTTAATGCGTTATTATCATGTTAACTCTGACAGCCCTAATTTTGATGGAAACTACCAGACTGCTTTAGGTGACTACTGATTTGTAGTGTTAGCAACATTAGCCCTAAAACTTCCTACTGTGTGTAAGTTGCGTAACTTGGCGGATACAGCACTCAGCTACATATACCTAGATCACTAGTAAGATCTGGATGTGATGAGTGCTTTGAGAGAATTTTTCGTGATGTTTGGTGACTGGCTGTTTTTAACATGATAATGTATGCATGTTAAGATTTTTTCATAATTTCATTAAATGCATATACTTCTTGAATGAGCAAAACAGGAGGGCGACATTTAAAACTGGCTGAAATGATCGGCTGGTGTCCTTATAGGCTGCCATCCAATCAACTCAGAAAGAAGCACTGACATAATTACATATCAGTGTGTAAGAATAACACATCATGTAGCACTATGGTGGATCATATGAATAAAACACTTTTAAGGTGCAAAAATAGAAATCATATTGCCCCCTACACTTCCTGTAGTGTTTTACAATCTGTCAGAAAGACCATGTGGGGCAGATACACATTATAGAGAACTACAGAGCACTTCTTAAATGAAACAATATATGTGACAATTTTCACATGTATGAATTTGGCAGGGCCCTATCTTTACCACATGTATAGTGTATACAGAATAATTCATAGTCCGCACTGACTAATTGACTGTGAATACTGCATAATTCATAGTAGACACAGTTATACTAAAGTATAATTCATAACAGCACACAGAGGAATAATTCACACGACACAATATAGGTTACCATTGCTGGTGTCTCCGATGCTACAGTGTTTTCCGTTCCAGTACCACAGCAGCAGGGTGGCATCTCTGGAGCCGGAGAGGACGTAACAGTCTCCGCCGATATATGACTCACTACGAACTAGACACGTCACTACATCACGGTGACCAAACACGATCTGCACCAGCTTACCTAATAATCACACAATTAAAAGACAACAAAAACAGCTTTAACCCCTCCATTTTATAATACTGTATAACAGAACATAGTTACCGTACAATTCACATTAGTTACTGAGCAATTCAAAGTAGACCCTAAATCATTTATTACTGAATAACAATTTTTTTTAATAAAAGTCTATAAAATGGAATTTTTGGCTTGATTTTTTTATAATGTTGATAAGCTACTGTATCTTGAAAATATGATAAATGTTCAACCAACAGTTTAGACTCTCCAGATGTGTATAAGGCCCCTGATTAGCACTACACTGTAAATATTTAGTTTTGAAGGGTTGCCTACACACAAACAAGCACATATGCATCTGTGTGTGTTGTGTACCATTGTATTTATACCTTTGTAGGGACCAGTGACCAAGTGTGCTGGTCCTCACAAAGAAACATACTGTTTCACAGAATCAACTAATTGTTTTAGGAAAACTAAAGCTGTAGAAGGATTGTAGTAGTATTACTGCACTGGAGTATTAGACAATGGAAAGTCTTCAAAAATAGAGTAATACTGAACACGTGTATGATCCCATCAGTTATTGTCTACAACTTCTTTCTTTTCTTGACCCAGTCTGACGTGTGACCTCTAACCCCTACAGTGGTGCTGTGGTTATGAGTACCCGTGTCAGTGGAGTAGATGCGGAAGCTCTTGTCCCAGAATCCAGCGAGTAGCAGGAAACGGTTGTCAGCAGTAACAACAAAACACTGCGAACTGACCCGGATGCTCTGGTCCAGCAGATCAGTTATCTGTCTGCGGTGAGTACCTACATTACTCGCTAGAGAGAGAGAGAGAGAGAGAGAGAGAGAGAGAGAGAGAGAGAATCAGCATCTATTACAACGTCAGTTAATGTAGAGATTTGATTCAAAGCAATTTTGAAGAAATCCTACTGAAATTTTGACATCATGCAGAAAAATCCCAAAACATGGAAATCCTTATTTTTATTTGGAGAGTGACAATATTCAGGGCATCCAGGTTCCTTAATTTACCCAAACAATCAATGATGTGAAGGCTCCATGCTGTGAAAAGTCATCCACCAATCCACCATTTTAGACAAACAACTAAGAGCAAGTGCTGGTCTAGAATCAGTTTTATAGATGGTGACCATCATAAATATGATGGAACTTGATTTTTCAACCAGCCTGGTGTGGCTGTATGTAGCAGGCAGTGATGGTATAGTTGCTTTGAAAAAGTAATCCAATTACTGATTACGGATTACTCCTTTAAAAAGCAACTTAGTTACTTTACTGATTACTTGATTTTTAAAGTAACCAAGTTAGATTACAAGTTACTTTATTAGTTACTTTCCGAGGCTGCAGTCATCACACCGCCCCCAACCCCCCCCTCCGCCCACCACCTCTACATATAAAAAGACAACCAGTTTTGCAAATACTCACTTTATTGGAAAAGCATGTTTAACAGCTACAATGTATCTCCTGACATTTAAAATTGAACTTAAAAATTATTTCCTGAATAAATACATGTTTTATATATAAAAAAGACGGTTTCTCTTGAATTATCTTAAGTATTTATTTTTAAATAAAAAATACAATGAACTTTATTGAATTCACTTAACAAATACTTGTTTTTATAAATCTTTCTTGATCTCACATATTTAACTGTTAACACTGTTTTGTTAAAACTGAACACTGAATCTGTTGTTCACAGCATTAGAGCAGAAAGGAGTGCTTTTACAAAACAAAACACAGTGTATATGGTAGTGAGTTATAATCATCAAATTTTAAATAAATAAACATTTGAAGTGTATCAGTCTGTGTGTAATGAGTGAATATAATATACTAGTTTCACTTTTTGAATGTAATCACTGAAATAAATCAATTTTTTCATGATAGTCTACTTTTATGTCCTGCACCTGGACTTACTGCCCTCACAACTTCAAGTCCAGCGTCTGTTGTATTTGGGCCAATTACTAAACCTTTTATTAAACCTTTTATCTTTGTGCGTTTACCAGTAATTTAATTTTTTGACTATTGGGTTAAGATATTTTGATTGCATGAGACAGCTTTTGTAATATTTTGGTTTAAACTAGATAAATTAATGTTTCTTATGTGTTAGTTCATAGTGTAGTAGTGTCAGTATAAAAGGTTACTGTCTATTTAAGAAAAACGCTGTTTTGTTTTAGTGTGTGAGCTGTGGAAGACCGTAGCCAGCGTTTTTCATTTGATAACGTCAGAGTGTGTTGTGGTGTGCGGCCTTTGTTCTCAGTCTTGTTTGGACAGTAATAAAGAGACCGTTTTATGAGATGTTGAATCTGTATTGGCTTTTCTTTATGCTTCACTACGATATAAAATAGTAACGCGCCGTGACTTAGGTGAGTTACTTTAATCTGATTACTGGATTGGAAATAATAATGAGTTAAATTACTCGTTACTGAAAAAAAATGGTCAAATCAGAGTAACGCGTTACTACCATCACTGGTAGCAGGGCATTTTTTCAATGTTTATATTTGTTAATTAATTAACAAAAAAATCTTTTTTTTTTTACATTTTATCATCATTAACCTTACATCGTCTGTTCTGAAGTAATTGGGACTCCAGTTACATTTTTTTGGCTGATCCACTATATCTGGGGTAAGTGAAAAAATATGTAAATATGATTTCTGGATGAAGCATCCCTTTGAAAGCACAGTGAGAAAAAATGAACAGTGCATAATTTTACCAAGAATAAAGACAAAAAATCTATTTCATACACTTGCTGTTCTTTTTCCTGCTCAAACACACACCCCACTCTCTCTGCATTCACTGTATCTCTCTCTCTATCTCTGACTTTCTCCCTCAGTACTGAAATGAAAGGCCATATTGTGTCAACACCCTCAATCACACAGCCTCAATCAGACATCATTACACCATCCATATTCATTTACCATCACACCACAGAGGTGTGTGTATGGATGCGTGTGTGCAGTGATGATATACAGGCAAAGCTACAGCTCATTGCTTTCCAATTTGCATGTAAATGCTGAATGGAGGCTGAATGGATGACAAACAGCTTTAATCTCCTCCCCAGGACGGCCTACAATTCATCCATGCTCCACCCACAAGTGTGTTCTTTTGTAGCTCCTCCCACAAATGTGTTTTTCTGTAGCCACTGTTGTTAGGTTGTATAAGCTTCACAGAATGCTGGCAAACCTAACAAGAAACATTCAGCTTCTGTATAAATACCTACATATACACTCACTGGCCACTTCATTAGGTACACATACCTTGTATCTACACACATTGTATCAGCTCCACTAACCAAACAGGTTTCTCTGTATACTTTATTATCCTCCTTTCACTCTGTTCTTCAATGATCAGAACCACCACAGAGCAGATATTATTTGGTTGGTGGATCATTCTCAGCACTGCAGTGACCCTGACGTGGTGGTGGTGTGTTAGTGTGTGTTGGGCTGATATGACTGGATCAGGCACAGCAGATGCTGATGTTTTTAAACACCTCAGTGTCACTACTGGAGTCCAACTATTACACCCACCAAAACTTTCCAGCTAACAGTGTCCTGTGATCAGCTTCTTTCCTGCGTAAACTGTTCCTCTCATGCACTCTTTAGGCACAAAAGAGAGGGAAATTTCCCCCAACCCAGCACATCCTACGTCAGACTTAGTAGCTATAAAAAGTGTCTATAACACAAAAACGTTTATAGAAGCTACAAATCACCACATACAGCACTCACCTATCAGTGGGTCAATTTCCACAGGCAACTGGTATTGCTGCTCTGGGGTATTGGAGCTCTGGTGACCTGAGAAAGAGAGGGAAAGGGAAAACAGTAAATGAAAAACAAATACAAAGAACGAGGCTCTCTTATTAAAGAAGCAATTTGTCCAAACAATTCTCCACTTGAATGTTCAGCTGGCTCATTTATAATCATGAACTGCTTCTAGGAAACTCTTAGGTTTTTTTTTTTAGTAAACAACAAATTTTGTCATTATTAAAAATAAAAAATAATGTAATAAAAAAAAGTTAAATATACATAAACTTTAACATAACAATTTCCCAGTCGGTTGTAGATTACCTTACAGAATTTAGCCCTACCCAGTTTGGTTAAATGCTGTATCATCCATTCAGCCTTCAGAACTTTAGCTCCGCCCAACATTTTAATTTTAACATTTTTCATAAAATTATAATTGAATTAATAAAAAATAAAATGACTTGAGGATGAAAAATAAATTACATTTATTTATTTAAATTCTATATTAAAAAATGCACAATCAGTAAAAATCAGTTTGGTGTTTTGGCGCCCTGTGCTTCTTATCTTAGACTGATGTTAAACAAATAAAAAAATAAATAAATAGAGCAGGTGTGATGAATGGAAGTGGACAGGAAGTGAATGTTGTTCAGAGGAAGTGTCACATTTGATCCAGTTCTGATGGAGATATCAATGTCTCCAGAAAAAGAGATTATCTAAATGAAGAGGTGTGTAGGAAATGAGAATGCTACCCATTTTAATACCAGAAAATGTAAAATGGAGATTTTAACAGAACACAGAAGTTCAACGAGGCTGACTGTTTACCAATTCAGTTCAATTATCTGCTCTGTCACTTCAGCTTCTGTCCATATTCTTTGTTTTTTTTAAGATAACATGCATCACCATTCAAATATTTTTTTTCAATAAAATAGAATCCCAAGAACCTTTTATAATTACTTGACTTAGCATTGGTTATTAGAGATAGCAAATGAGACCCAAACCATAATGCTCTCTCCACCATGCTTCACAGTTGAGTCTTTTTCAGTTACACTTGCGTTCTTTCACACCTCTTTCAGGATTGTCTGTTGTGCTGTTGGAGTGCCCTTAACAAGATGATCAATGCTAGGAAGAGTAGCAACAAGCTCTTATATACCTCCATTTGTAGGCAATGTGTCTAACTGTGTGTGCAATGTGCACAATGTTCACTGATGAACAACCAAGGGGTGCTTTAGTAGAATCACATCTTAATTGAAACCCCTTTTGCAAATTAGTTATTAACTGTCATTAACACAGGTTCTCATGTATCACCTGTACTCTGGGTTTACTCAATGTGTTCAATAAAAGTATGTATGTGTGTCATTAGTTGAGTTAGATTGTTTGCCTATAACTCTCACTAGGAAAATGATCGGACCCCATGTTTTAGTAATCAATGCAGAAATCCTGGTAATTCCAAAGGGTTCACTTAATGTTTCTTGTAAAACGAATGGTTGCATATATGTACATAATGATTCTAATATGATGCTGCTACTGAACAACTTATCAGGTTTAAATAATTAGTAGCAAGCAGTAATAATGATCATTTAGAAAGTTTCTCAAATTATTTACAAAGAATCACAAAGAATAAAATAAATGTGTAGAATGCCTTACATTAAAAAAATTTTAAAAACATATAAATAACAGTGCTCACCTGTGAGACCGTGCCACTTGTTGACAGCAAAGAGGCGGTTGGCAGTGACGGTGATGATGGCGGGGTTGTTCAGGCCAGGCTGAGTATTAGCAGCTACGTGGACCACCGGAGAGTTAGAGGGAAACTTCAGAACCATGATTACATCCTGTTGCATCTGATCTGTAAACATCAATGGAGTCTAAAGGACAACACATACAAACAAACAGGAGAGCGAGTCAAGAAGATGTTAGGCATTTGGGCTGAAATGATCAGCCAACTAGTCACTGATGACACACAAAGGTCAAAATGGTCTCAGAAGTGATATATAACACACTATAATGTTCATATGACTCATATAAATTGCAATACACTACAGGCAGTGTAGGGGATGATGTTACTGTTCATGCCAAAACATCTCTGATGCCCTCTAGTGGCTGGTTGCAGTACAATTTTAAACCCCGCCCACAGCCGTTATATTGAATGGGAGTGGCAGCACACTTTGAAATGATTTTCCTCATCCAGTGATTTTTTTCATCAGCTGTGTAGTAATTTCACAACCTGCACATACACTAATTAACCCTTCAGTATTTTTATTTACAATAAAAAGAAGTTATTAAGAGATATTTAAAGGGGTGTGGTGATGAGGTGATTGACACCTCATTGTGACTGTCGTGGGCATGACTCCTGCTAACGCCAGAGCTACAGCTTGGCTTATTTAATTGTGTGACTCTGTTAATAAGATTTAATCGCTTTGAGATGTTTGAAGAGCAGGAAGTTGTGACACTCAGGACAAAGTTATTGCTGTTTTTTTGAGTCATTTTGATATCTGAGTAAGCGTATCAACACAGTCTGGCTGACGCAAAAGGGGCGTCACCCCAACAGAGGGGGCAGAGTTTAAGCGGTAGTGCTTCTTAACCTTCCGTCTCTACTGCACATGCTCTGATTGCAATTTGCATCTAATTCACAAGTGCCAGCAATATGGCATCATTGCTTTCAGACGTTTTTTGGCTTCAAACCGTCTCAATGGGAGTAAACAGAATACTGTCCAGTTCTTATTCACAATCTATTGTTCACACAGACAACTGACAGAACTGATGGTGGCTGCAAAGCCAGAGGAAGTGTAGAAGGCAGAAAAATAGATTGGAAAGGTCAGATCAAGCAATTACTCACGATTGTTTGATTGTTAGGATATATCAAGAGTAGTTTTTGTCAAGAACTTGGCTTTGTTTTCATTGTAAATCAGATGTTTATAACTAAACAGTTTCAGCTCTTTTAAGATTGCTGACTAGTGGATGTAGAATTGTAACCTTCAATGCTAGCTACTTTAGAGTAGCTAAGGCCTTGTCCACACGTAGCCGGGTATTTGAATAAACGCATATAGTGGCCTTTCGTCCACATGCAAATGCAGTTTTACACCACCAAAAACGAATGATTATGAAAACTCCGGCCAAAATGGAGATTTTGAAAAACTCAGTTTTTGCGTTTGCGTGTGTACGTGTGAAAACTGCGTTTTAGAGTCCAGAACATCACAATCTGCGACAAATGATGCTGTGATGTCATATGCGCGACCACTGTAATTGACTGCCTTGCTGTGGAAGGATGAACGCCAGCAAAGAATTTTTCATTTTTATGTTACGGTAATTCAAACACTCTGCGCGTTTGTTTTTACAAGTTCAGCTTCTCCAATACGTGGAGGAGCAAAGGAGAAGTTTTTTGTTACTTTTTTGTTTTGAAGGATTCTGATTGGCTGACATGGACATTAGCTTTGTGTTACACTGCCATCTATGCGCTTGGCGTCTTTATGACAACACTATACGGCGTATTTATGTGGATGAAAACTTTTCTTAAAACGATCTCGTGTGTATGATATTATTTTTGAAAACGATGTAGGGGAGATATTCGTTTTTAGAAATACCCGGATACGTGTGGACTAGGCCTAAATCAACTTAGATAGAAACTTGATTGCTACTTAAAAATGTTTTCCCCATCATACTGATACCAACATTATAGCAAAAACAGAAAGAAAGACAATCTGTAAAGGCTTAGCTAGTTAGCAATGCTAAAAAAACAGAAGCCACAACATATTTAATAAGATGTTCAAATGGTATATTCTGACTTGTGCGTTTATAAGCTTTGCTATAATGGTGCTATAAAGCTTTGCTACCAAATGGAACGAAAGCATGCACAGTTGACAGTTCTCATTGTTCTGAGCTGAACAATGTTTTTGCTCTGAAGTTAGTTCTAAATGTTCCTTCAAAACATCACATCCCTCTTCTTCATCTGGATCTGCTAATGAGTAACACAAGACTAGCTTACAACACACACAACCACACCCACACAGACAACGCTGTTTGATTGCACAGCAGCGAAGTCACCCAACCATCAAGTGGACTTCCTAAGCAGGTTGTGGTGTGTTTGTAGAGGTTGAAGGACTGAGCTCTGGTCAGGGACAGCCAGCTGAACTCACACACTTCATTAAAGGTCACTCTAGTGTGTTTGAGAGGATGTGGGAGTATATACTCGTGTGTGTTTGGCTGTGGAGCAGATTTTAGAGGCATCCAAACACAGAGCTAAAGTTAAAAAGAGCTCATATACTTCTACTGCTCCTATAAAAACATGCTCTGCTAATGTGCTCCTGGCTCCCAAAAGCAATATTATCACAGACGACTGAATAATGTGGCACTGATGACCACAAAAACCATGTAAACAAAATCAAAACAAAACCAGCCCTGCTTTTACATAAGGACTACATTAATACGTAATGTATGAGTGCTTCATTTGCCACTTTTGGCTTCAAGATAGCTTAAATACGTCATGGAGTCATATTACTGAATTAGCACATTGTACTTATTCCTACACATTAGAGAATTTTGAGTAGATCCTTAAAAGAAGGAGTGGGGGCGTGGTTACTTACCACCTGCATGGCGGAGCTTCGTGGTGGGTGGGGCTCAATCAGAAGCTGGCACGGAGTCTGACCAAAACTCCTAATCTGAGACTCCACAGCCTGAGAGAGAGAGAGATATTGTAAGTCCTGTTGTCAGGAGACGGAAGCATCAAGTGCTCTAAAATGACAACATGGCACCTCAAACTCTCAGACTGCAGAAACTGCACACTGAGCTTCAGACACGTTGAATTCTGTACGTCTCCACTCTTCCTCCAGACTCTAGGAGCTTGATTTCCAAATAAAATACAAAAATTATGTTCATCTAAAAAGAGGACTTTGGACCACTGAGCAAGTTTTTTTCCCTCCTTAGTCCAGTTAAGATACTGATGTTGTCTCTGGTTCAGGAGTGTTGATATTAGGAATGTGGCAGCTGTAGCTCTGAGAGATAAA
>BRDA01008445.1:18096-35220 GCA_036984385.1 Crenuchus spilurus | reverse complement strand
GTCATTCTGGCTCCAGCAGTACTAGCGCAGCAGGAAGTGAGGGGATTTCTCCATCACTCTCTCTCTGTTTTTCCCTCATCCCCCACTCCTCCTGTCCTTTGTTCAGTCTGCTCTGTAGGTTAATGCAGTCTGAGCAGTTAAATCCTCTGTCTTCACTGGAAATCCTCCATGATCTCATTACAGGCTCTGATATAACACAGATCACACTTGCAATGTACACATCTGGAAATATCTCCTAGAAAAAGTTACTAACAGCTAAACTATTACAACATTAGACATCTAAGGCTGAACCTCTAGAGATGCCGTCAAGTGCTGTAGTTGAGACCAACGAAATCAAGTCTAGACCAATAATTTGTAATCCCTGAGGCTAAGACTTTGCAGTAGCCAAGTCAAGAATGAGACTTTGAAGCCCATGGGTGAACAAAAGGACTATGACTTAATGCTACTCAAGTTCCCATCAAAACAGAATTCGTAGTAGAATCAGAGTTAAAACTAAATTTGTCCTGTAGACTTAATTTCCAAGGAAAAGGCAAAACTCAAAATCAAGGCTGTGACTCTGTATCAGTCGAGTCAGAATCAAGCCTGAGACTTGGTAGCAGTCGAGTCAGAATCAAGGCTGAGATTTGGTAGCAGTCGAGTCAGAATCAAGGCTGCGACTTGGTAGCAGTCGAGTCAGAATCAAGGCTGAGATTTGGTAGCAGTCGAGTCAGAATCAAGGCTGAGATTTGGTAGCAGTCGAGTCAGAATCAAGGCTGCAACTTGGTAGCAGTCGAGTCAGAATCAAGGCTGCAACTTGGTAGCAGTCGAGTCAGAATCAAGGCTGCAACTTTGTAGCAGTCAAGTCAGAATCAAGGCTGCAACTTGGTAGCAGTCGAGTCAGAATCAAGGCTGCAACTTTGTAGCAGTCAAGTCAGAATCAAGGCTGAGACTTGGTAGCAGTCAAGTCAGAATCAAGGCTGAGACTTTAGAAGTAGAGTCAGAATCAAGATTTATGAAAACCTGGTAACTGTAAGAAAATGATTATTAAGCTACATGTCTTCTTAAATGATACTCTTTATTTGTCTTAATTAAATTTTATATTTTCAAACATAGCTTATGAGCACTGTCCATTCACACATACAGCAGAACCACTGAGGAACAGTATAGCAAGACTGTTTATCTAAATTGATAAAGAGACAAGCTGTTTTTTTGTTGTTGTTGCTAAATTAAAAGATAAATTGTCCAAGTATTTGTTTACTCTTGTAAGTTCTCCAAGTGAGCTTATTTGATTTGTTTCTATTCTGTTGTGTTATGTGCCTAAAGGCTTGGGTTTGTATAGTTGTGATGGCTGAATTCCTCCACTCCCTCTTAACCACACCTCCCAGAAAAGTCACCGGGTAATTTGAACACTGCCATGATTCACACTTTAGATAGCTGCATTTGGGGTGTGGAATGATCAAGCACAAACAGGCATGTAGTTTTGGTAGTAATAGCATGGGGGTCTTGCGGTTATTTTCTCTTTTACAGGAGCTCCTCTTTGATTTTACAGGGTGTCCTGTTTGCTTCTTTACCCAAACAATTGCGAATAGCTTTTGAAGATACTAATGAAGATGATGTTTTACTAATGAAGATATGGTGATTATACTTGGATTAAATATACCTTGGTCTGTGCTGAAAAACATCCAGCATGCAGTTGTTTTCTCCTGATCAGGTGGTGATGCGGTCTGCATGGACACGTGCCTTCTTTGGCAGCTTTCTTTCTTTCTTTCTTTTTTTTGTCTTCTGATTCGAGATTATTCACACCATGAACTCTTGTAGAGTGTACCAATACATTATAGATGGACCATTGCACAATGTGCAGAGTGAAATAACCAATGTCTCATGCTGTGTCCATGAGGATAACTGAGGCCTTTAATGTCTCACTGCAGCGGCAGGTGACTGGTGGAAACGACTGTAAGGGCGCCGGCTTCCACTCCTACAGTTGCGGATATTAGTCGTCAAAAATTAACATGCGTCTACCTGCATTGTAATCGCGCATGTCAGTCTTTTTCACAAAGACTGGGGTATATTTTATCCAAATTTTATCATCATATCTTCATTACTATTAAAGTTAGTCACGATTGGGAGTAAAGAAGCAAACGGGAAGCCCTGCATTTCAATGTACATCAGCCATGTCAGTTTCTTTCTCCCTCCTCCCTGAGAAAATGAGGCTGAATTGCTTAATGTTTTTCACCACACAGTTTGATCTTTTATAGTCCCATCCAGACCCTTATCTCTGTAAGTTGTATTGCTGTAGTCACTCCGAAAAGGAAAAAAAGATTTTTGACTATTACTACAGTGTTTTAGATATTAAACTTACTGAATCATGAAAGAAATAAATGGGTGCTTTTGAAAAGTGAATTTTACTTACTCAAGTACTCAAATTTCAAATTCATACACTAGAACAATACCCAGGTTTGTCAAAAAAAACACTAGAAAGTTGATCATCTTACAGAAATTTCATTGCTGTCCAGATTCAAGAGTTTTATCACTGAGAAGTGTTAAAATGTTACACTGATAAACTAATGTAATCCCAATAGGGCTGTATGGTCAAGCATGCTACCATCTCTGTCTTTCTCTTTATCACTTTTCTCTCTCTGTGTTAATCTCTTTAGGTGCAGTGGCCCAGCACTGATGAGGTGCCTTTATATTCTACACATTTAAATGATGGAGATGACCTCTACACCCACATCCACATTCACACACACACACACACACACACACACACACACACACACACACACACACACACACACACACACACACACACACACACGGTCATGCTCCTGGAGTCTCCTGATTTACTCTGGCTCTTGACAAGCCAATCTGATTGAACAAAACAGTATGTAGTAGAGAAACTCTCTTATTTAGCATAATGGAGTTCACACAGGAAAGGTTACAGTGCTGCTGTAGTGTGGATTTATACACCTTAGGGCAGGATGGAGGAAAGCACTACTGTAGAGCTCTGTATATGCAAGTTTATGACATATAAGCATAAGAAGATTTCATTCCAGTCCAACCAATGAGGAAAGCCCTTCACATGGTGAAATTCTAATATATTTCTTTTGACTGTTATATTGCTAATATTTAACCCAAGACCAAGATAGGACATTTAAAATTGTGACAAAATCACATTTACAGACTCTTCTCAGTGGCATCAAAGCTATAAAAAATGTTTGATGTAAAACCTCATGTGGAAACATTTTACTTACATTTAAACATTTTTAATGTTCAATCAAAATCAAGATTTTTTTTACGTGTCCAAAAATGACACTTTTGCAAAAATTACCTTTTTAGAAAAAAACTGTCAAATATTTGACCCAAAGTCTCATGCAGGATTAATGTCATCATCTTTTAGATTTTTATCAGTCAAAATAAGCTCATTTGAAATTTTGTCCATAAATGTCTGAAAAAAATGTTCTGCCAGATTACATTTTTGGAAATTTTGCCGTAAAATTACTTTTTTGAAAGAAATAGCAAAATGGTTGATGTCAATTTTACTTACATTTAAACATTTAAGTCAAAAAGTCAAAATCAAGAAGCTTTAAAACAGAACAATTTGGTCTTGTATTTATGTCATTTTTCATCATCCACAGCCTTTTATACATTTATACATATTTCTACATGACATAATACATAATCATAATGTTATTATCCCAGATAATCCAGCATACAGCAGACCAGCTCTATTCTTTACAGAATCTCACTTTTTTTTACTGTCAATTTCACTTTTGTTTCAGGATGGTGATGAAACAATTACTTGTCCACCAAATGTCCCTCCATAAGAAAGCTTGCAGTTACTACCCACCAAATTCCAGTCTTCAGAAAACTCAAAGTAGTGAAACTGCAGAGATTATTCTGAAAACAGCAGTGGCAGCTGAGCAGCTTTTGCACTTTGAAAGCTGGAATTTTAAGAACGTATGACTTACAGAAGAGAACTTCACTGCTCTGCTATGAGCAATATGACTATTGTGTTCCAGTGTTTATTAGCAATGCTAGCCTTGCAGCAAGTGTTCTAAACTAAAGAAGCATCATTTGGACTCAAAATATGTTTTAGCAGACATTTCTGAGGTAACTGGAAAATATAATAAGATGAGAAGATGGAGATAAGTCTGAGTGTACCATTCCCTTAAGAGTTGTGTGTGTGAGTATATCTACAGTGAAATGAAATGAAATGAAACTGAAACACCTGTCATGTTAATGTGGGAGGGTTCATGGCTAAATTGGACCAGTCTGGTGGCCAATCTTCATTAATGTCACATTGCACCAGTAAGAGCAGAGTGTGAAGGTTCAGTTAGCAGGTAAGAGCACAGTTATATAGTATATTGCAATGCACACAACATTATGGGTGACTGGGTGACATACCAGAGTTCAAAAGAGGACAAATTATAGGTGCACATCTTGCAGGTGCATCTGTGACCAAGACAGCAAGTCTTTGTGTCTAAATATTATTGAGCCACTTTGGGGTGTTTTGGAGGAGCGAGTCAGGAAACCACCAGCATCACGTCCTCCACCAGGATCACGTAGTGACCTGTCCACTATCCTGCAAGAAGAATGGCTTAAAATCCCTCTGACCACTGTGCAGGACTTGTATATGTCATTCCCAAGATTAATTGATGCTGTATTGGCCGCAAAAGGAGGCCCTACACCATACTAATCAATTATTGTGGTCTAAAACCAGCTGTTTCAGTTTCATTGTCCAACCCCTGTAGGTGTATAATTTTATTAGTATGTACTGAGTGACTGAATGAGGACTCCATACTGTGTTTGGTCTTGTGTGGTGTGTGTGTGTAATGTCTGGTGGCAGATTAGGGTCAGTCCAGATATGAAGCAGTTTTCTCAGATGATGACTACTTCCTGTCTTACTCCTGCCACAAAAAATAAAACTGAGACTTACTGACACACACACACACACAAATATATTAACACAAAAAATGTACTCAATCATATTCTACACCCCTCATTAATTTCCATATTTTATTTTATGTACAGTGGAACCTCTTATCGTTTGCCCTGGTTATCATACAATTTAATTATTGTCAACTTTTTTGGGGGGAAATTTTGTCCCAGTTATCATTCATCCACCTGGTTTTCGTCGTATTCACATGATTCGCCACTAATTTCACGAAAACAAAGCATCCACCCACGTGTTTGTCACTCACTCACCCATGCATTTGTTTCTTTGTTTTGTTTCTCGTTGATAAAGCTAAAAACAAACTAAAACATGTCACACTACAGCAACAGCACACAGTGCTACTGCCTGAAAACGAGTGCGAAGACAAATAGCAGCCGAAAACCCAGAGAACAGGTGTACAAAACTAAGGCTGTGGCTGGACCACACCGGCACACTCTAAAACAGAGTGTAAACCTGTAATAGTGATGTTAAATGTTTGTTTATTCATTTCATTAGTCTTGTATTTATTTATCATTGTGTTCTGTATGTAAAACTATAGTTATTCTATATACAATTTATTTTTGTTAATATTTTAGAATGTCTGGAACAGATTTACATTATTTCTTATGAGAAATATTGGTTCAGTTATTCATTTCGGTTATCATCAGGCACTTTAGAACAGATGACAAAAACCGAGGTTCCATTATATTTAATTTTTTTATTTCTCTATATTAGATTAATTAATGCATTAAAGCGTCTGACCATGTTTAGCACTTGTAGTAAAGGGTAACCACAAACGAATCATGTTTACTCACCACTGGCTTAATTCTGGCTTCATCATAACAAGTGTAGTTTAGTAAAGGTTGTGGGTTTAGTTTGTAACTGTGCTGGTGAATCTGTTTTGTTGATGATGAAAAGTTGAATTCTAAATGTCAAACAAATGTCAAATAATAAACTAACTTTACCAGTGAAGCTCCAGTCTGCTGTCAGGTAATAAAAAAGATAACAGTGTCATTAAAAACATAAATGTTTGGTATAAATTATATTCGATCGAACACCAAAAGTGCTTGTTTTTGCCATTTTTGACAGAATAATTTCAGTTGCCGAATAATCTGTGCATCAGTACTAACTCCAAAAACCCTAATTTGTGGCTATACCTAGCTAGTGTATAGGTAACTAGTATAGACACTGTAGCTCATCCTCCTCTTCAACAATGGCCCTTTGTTAATCTGCTCTTTCCTGGATAATTTTGGGTGATGGTCATCTCTTAATCTAGAAGTGACACTGATGTATATAAACTCCAGCAACACAACAGTGTGTGATATACTCATATTAACACCACACGGGTGTGCTGAGAATGTACCACCACTCAAATAATATATGGACAGGAATGGTGAGAAATCAATCCATAATGAATGGGATAGAAGAGTAAATTGTGCAGTAACAGACGGGCTGTGACTGTACACATATACAGAGGATCAATAACATACAGGCTTCTGATAAAAGGTCAATGAGTGTAGACACAAGTACACATGTGTTGTGTGTGTGTGTGTGTGTGTGTGTGTACTGACCTCTCTGAGCATGGGGTCAGTGATGTTGCTGAAATTCACAGCCCCCTCATAGGTGAGATAGTAGAAAACGTTGAGTGCTCTCAATGCCTCGGGGCCTTGCTGCTTGTAGCCGAAAATCAAATCAATCCACTGGTGCAGCTGACATGATACAAACTCACTCTCCAGAGCCTGCACACAAGAACACACACACACAGTCATATAATTATATACTAACAATAACAGACCAGTCACTTTTAAAGATATTAAGATACTATATAACTTATTGAAGTTTAATTCTTCTTAAAGCTTATAAAACAAATAATATATATATACACTCCTGATCAAAATCTTAAGTCCAGTTAAAAAATTGCAAGAATTTGCATTTTGCACTATTGAATCTTAAGAAGGTTCTAAGCAGAGCTTCACAATGCTAAAAGAAGAAATCGGCGCAAGAGACAAAAAGTTTTAAGCAGCCAACTTTTTGAAAACTGCATTTTCACTTAAACATGATTTTTTCAGCTGATCAAGTTTAAGACTATAGCCTTTAAAAGCCAAAATCTGCACACAAATTTGGATCCCATGTCATTTTCTGTCAAATATTTACACTGTCAAGACCTGATGGCAAAAGCAAAAAAGCTCACTGACTTTGAACGTGGTAGGATTGTTGAGCTCTCGCAACATGCCATCACTGCTGAGGTTGGACACAGTAAGACAGTCATTTTGCATTTTTTAAATGATCCTGAAGGTTATGAAACATAAAGTCAAGTGGTAGACCCAAAAAAATGCGCTGAGCCGCAGGATCCGACTGACTGTCCGTCAAGACACGGGATGATCCTCTACCCAAATTAAGCCATTACTGTTGCTGACTGCAGCTCAATAACCATCAGACGGCATCTGTGAGGGAAAGGCTTCAGAAACAAAAAACGTCTTTAGAGGCCACGTCTTCTTTAAAGCCATGAAATTGCCCATTTGGACTTTGCAATGGAGCACCAAACTTGGGACATTGAAAGGTGGAAGAAAGTTGTAATCTCTGATAAGAAAAAAATTTAACCTTGATGGTCCTGATGGCTTCCAACGTTACTGGCATGACAAGGAGATCCCACCTGAGATGTTTTCTACACGTCACAGTGGGGGCGGGAGGCGCCATCTTGATTTGGGGTGCTTTTTCCTTCAATGGAACTTCAGGTTGTGCAGGGGCATCAAACATCAGCTGGCTATGTGAAGATGTTGCAGCAGGCATCACTCATGACTGAGGGACCTCGTCTGTGTGGTAATGACTGGGCTTTTCAACAGGACAAAGTTGCAGTTCACAACGCCCACCTGACAAAGGATTTCTTCCAGGAGAGTAACATCACTCTTTTGGACCATCCTGCATGTTCCCCTGGTCTAAATCTGATTGAGAACATTTGGAAATGGATGGCAAGGGAAGTTTACAAAAATGGACATCAGTTCCAGACAGTGGACGCCCTTCGTGAAGCCATCTTCAACACTTGGAGCAACTAGCCTCCTGAAAACACTTGCATCAAACATGCCTAAACGATTGTTTGAAGTGATCAACAAGAATGGTAGAGCTACTCATTACTGAGTTCTTTTTTTGACATTTTCATTTCTGTTTTGAGGGGGTTTTCAGGTTTTTTTGAGCTATGGTCTTAAACTTTAGATCAGCTGATGAACAGCCTATTTCAGTTAAATTGTTGTTTTCAATAAATTCCCTGCTCAAAAGTTTTTGTCTCTTGCACCCATTTCTTCTTTTAGCATTGTGAAGCTCTACTTAGAACCTTCTTAAGATCTAATAGTGCATAATGCAAATTCTTGCAATTTTTTAACTGGTCTCAAGATTTTCATCAGGAGTGTATATATATATATCAAAGCATCTTCTTTAACTTTGAACTTTACTCACCAAACTTTCTTAATATTTAGTTAATCCATTTTATAGCACTGTTTTGAATTTTATTTTAAAATGATGATAATAATAGTTCATTTAGTATTCTATGTTTATTTAAATTATGCCGCAAGTCTAAAAAAATTTAAGTGGTAATCAAATCAGAATTGTGGTTTGGCTACAAAGCATTGCTGGTTTGTGTTTAGACAAGAAAATGTTGCATTTTTATTGACCTCTAGTGGATGGTTTTTAGCCTACCATACCTCTACCGATTGGTAGAGATGGCATAATCACACTGGGTTAAGTTCAACAACAACTTTAATAAGATATAGTAACTTAAATGTGCTCAACCAGATAGTTGAGCAGAATGTTAAAGGGTTCGACTGGATTTTTGCAATTTTTTCACTTTCATTATATTAAGCTTAAAAGAATACACAATTATTCATTTGTACTGCTTAAGAGTCACAAATTAACATGTTTTATACCAAAAGTTAATTTATTTCCCGTTCCTACCATTTACATGAAGTGAATGCAAACAATGGTAGTCTGGGAGGCTAGTTGTAACAGTTGCTAAAATTCTGATAAATCAGTACAAACATAATTAATTTAACTATTTTGTTTGAGCCAAATGAACTTTACAACCTAAATACCTAAAAAAAATATATGCATCAGATGTCACATGACATCTATATAATCTTATTCTGAAAATGATTCTGATTAACTTAAAAACTAAGAATAAAAAATAGTATAAGGGGGACACGTGGGGGTTGGAGGGTGTTACACTGACCAAACTGGGTGAAGACTGGACTAGACTGGCTAGCTCTTCTTGCAGCTACCAGATTGGGTGTATAACTCAGTAATGAAAAAACATGTATGATTTAAAGTTTTGTACATTTTGGGTATAAAAAGGTCTAGAGAAATATAACAATATCTGAATATTGTCCAAATTCCCAGATAATATGAAAAAAATATTCTTCTTGGACTTGTTTAAGAGCACAGAAATTGTGCATTTCTTTTACTTTGTGCTCTGTTCTCCGTTAAATGATGTAAAGAGTCCTCAGTAAGGAGAGATGTGATTCTTTGTTTGGAGGGCACATTTTAGCTGTGCTGTGATTATTCCCCTGTTGTGCTAGCATTCAACTACAAGCTGTTTGGGTCGTTATTAGTGAGCAGAAGAGGCCTGCTGTTTATGAGCTCTCATAAAAACACAGCCATTGTATTAATTTGCGTGAAGCTCTTTGGGCACAAAAGCCTTAAACGCACCCAAATGAGTTTGCGAGTGTTTCTGATTGTCATTGCTGCTGTGCGTCACATTAATACAGGCGCTGAGCATTAAACTTAGCACTTAAAGGGCAATTTATATCAGTTAAATGTTTACGGGCTGTGCCGTCACATCACTCATTTAAATGTGACTTTGCTGACAGCTAATTTGGCTTCATTTGAGTGCGGAGCGTTCTTAATTAGAGCTCTGGAGCCACAAAACGACGAGCCTCATTCTGAAACGTGTGACATTTTGCCGTGCGGGTTGAGAAACGTCTGACAGGAAGTGCATCGGCTAGCATAACAGCTTTATGAAACGGAGCAGAACATCAATAAAAGCTAAATGTCAGACTGGAGAGGAAAACTCACAGTCTGAGTAGGTTAATAAGTCTCAAGTCTTTCATATGTATTCAAATCACAACCTTAGCAAATGCTACAGGGTCACAGATTGTCATTAAATCACTTAATTAATACAAAACACAGCTAAACAGCTTCACCACTAATAAAATTAAATGTACTCTCCATGTACCCTAAATGTACTTGAGATATGATTTTGTTTGCTACTTTAGTTTTACTGGAGCTGTATGGCTAATGTAGCTAACAGGTAATGAAATTAGCATGGATTAGCAAATAGCATGTGGCTAAGTGGACGCAATAATCAACAGAAAACTGCCTCAAACTGTGTTGGGGTTTAAAGTAATCTCAAATACTTTATTTATTTAAATAATGCACTTGATATGTGGGTTCTGACACTATATAACACACTGTAGAGCTAAATGTAATAAAAGTACAGACCACATTTTGACTACAAGATATAACTGAGTAAAACAAAATGCACACAAACAAGCATCTGCATATTTCATGAACTGTTTTGTTTAGCAAAATGTTGTCAAAAAGTTGACATTAGTATTGATTAAAAATTACAAACTTTGAATGACATGAACAATGAACTGTACTTAATATCACCAAAGACATGAATCAAAACCATAAAAATTCCACTTTGACTATAAAATACTGTAAAAATGCTCATGTAATTTTTTTTGTTGTTGTTTTGTTGAGGTTTAATGTTTTCTAGTTTGCTGAAATAAGTAAATGGCTTTAAGAAATGTGCAGAGAATGTGATATAGCACTTTGTGTAGAGAACATGTAGTTTGTTATTTATTTTTTTCAAGATCTTTTTTCTTAGTGTATATAATAATAATTTTTATACATTAATGATGTGCATTTAAAAAACAAAAATACTGACTTAGTGAAAGCAAAATAGTTGTGATTTTTAGTAATTAGACATGCTAATAGTGACATTACTTTGCATTCTTGAATTGAATAAAGTCTGTTATAAATAAAGCAAAATATTGAATTTTACACATCCTTATATGTTTATATGACATAAAACTCTCAGAGTCTGTCAGTCTGAATGTGGGGGTATTCTTTAGTCAATTATGTGGATCAGCTGAGCTGTCGTTGTGGTGCTGGAGGTCATTTCTGACTGTAATGCCCGGTCTGATGGGAGTTTAATACGGCCGGCCGAGCACTGTCAATCAGCGAGGGGAAATAAAAGCTGGAGTGTGTGTTTGTGCGTGTGTATGGGGGGGCTTATGAGCTTTATGTTAATGAGGGCAGTGTGGGATCATGGCTGGGGGTGGAGTCTCTGCTCTGGGATCTCTGACCTCATCAGTGATGCGGGGAGCGTTTTGTAGGGTCTCCAGAGGCCTTGGTGGGTCTCATTCACTTTCATTACAAAAAGCATGGGTGGAGAGGGTGGGGGGTAGCATGTAGCTACAACACAGAATGCCTTTCTAAATCACTTTGCATGGACACACACACACACACACACACACACACACACCCCATGGGACACCCCTTCAGATCTGGAAAATGTCTTTTTGTGAATTTGAAAAAAGTAAATTGTGTCTTTTGTAAGAAAATGTCTTATCCTGTCTTATTAATAACTCATGAATACATAACACAGTTGACAAATGTATAAAACACAGCAATGCTTACTATTTTTACACATTTTCTACACATAGATAATACATTTTCAATTAAACTGCTCTTTTAAGCTCTTTGAAAAATTAGTGTAAAATAATACTGTAGAAATCACAGTAATGTGCCAAAGTTTGTGCGACCCAGATATTTTGACGTTTTATTGATTTTTTCTACACATTTTTTATTTTATTTTTACCCAATTTTCTCCTCAATGTGTCTGGTAGCCTATCGACCCACCCACTAGTTGAGTCTCCTTATCACTTGCAGTGTCCCTGGCTCTAGGAGGGTCCAGACTAGCACAGGCCGCATCCAATGCATGTGAAGTGGTCAAGCTCCACCTCCTTTCCAACTGTTGCCAATACATTGCTGGCGGGCAGTCAATGCACTTGGAGGAAAGCGCAGGATCCCCAGTTCTGATGTATCACCTGGCAGATGCCTGAACCAGCTGACATTACTTAGTATTGCTGGAGAGAGAGTACCATCTTACCCAACCAACTCTCTCAAGCCTCAGCTATTGATGGCAAGCAGCATGATCAGCGTTCAAACTTGTAATCCTCATATCATAGTGACAGCGCCTTAGTCCACTGAGCCACTCAGGACACATTTTAATGAAGTTATTTGTGCACCATAAATGTTTCAGGTTTAATATGATCAATGTTTAATTCAAACTAATAAACATCACTCATTTTCACTTAGAAAACCAGTAAAATGTAAATTGTCCATTTCTTGCAAAACAGTGTTTATCACTGTTATAATAAAATGAGAAAGAAGAAGGAAGGACATTATTATAATAAATCACAATCTAACAAACTATATTAAACAACTGTTTTGAATTTCTGCTTGTTTTCCTGCCTGTCACAGTAGTTTGCATCTCAAGGCAACATACTGCCTTTCTCTCTCTTTTTAACGTTCATAGACCAAGTAAACAGAGATATGATCCAAAATCATATGTTTGATACAAAAACCATGTACACATCAGTAAAAGTGAGGCGGGAGGGACAGGATGCCCATGAGGAATATAGAGTCTGCTAACACTCCCACCAAGTGGACAAAAAAGGAACTGTTCATCTGCTTTTTGTTGTAAATAGTTAAATATAGCTTCATTTAAATGTATGTTTTCAATGAAAATGATGTAATTGATAATTGCAGGTCATATATACCATGCTGTGCAGGAAAAAAAGACAATGAATATTAGCATGATTAACATTTTTAAATGCTATACAACACCAAGACTCAAATAGTTACAGCCTGTACAAAAGCAGTTATGAGAATAAATAATTTACTTTCACTGAATGAATTGATAAGGTTCTTCTATACTACAGGTTATGTGATGAAAAGATTAATCAAAACCTGCTGTTTCTTTTCCTCTTGACTGGTTTTATTGGCCTGAGATGAGCAGCTTGAAATGAACACTTCTGCTAAATATTTTCTCTTGTCTTCTTGCCACCGAAGGTGAATAATTTGCCTGCATTAGTACACAATGGAGTTTATGGCTTCTGCTCATTAAAGAGAATCTGAATGGCTTATTGATGATGAGCCAATTAACACAGTATAGCACTCCACTGGGAACCATCTGCATTATGGAGATTTGGGGGGGCCGTGTGTGTGTGTGTGTGTGTGTGTGTGTGTGTGTGATAGTAAATGCTGAAATGAAAAGTAAAACAGGCTTTAAGTAGAACTTCTAGGCAAATCTAAAACGCTTTCTTTTATAATTTATTTGGCATTGTGTACGGCTTTGCTATAACACCAAAACTACTGTCTGTACTTCAGTTTACAGTCTTCATCTTCAGCCAGACCCATTTTCAAGATATCAAAACAAAGCCAATCAAAATGTTCTGTCTGGTTGTGAATGTCATGCTTGTGTGCTTTAAAAAATTAACCATACTTGTATTATATCGATATACCAGTGACACTGCAGCCATCATGAGGGATGAAATAGCAAACATGTAATATCACCTTAGTAATCACTGAGGAGAACATAGCAACTGCCTGCCAACACTGCTGCAGCCTCCAAGGAGAGCATAGCAACAGAGTAACTAGCAACCAAGTAGCATCTTAGCAATCATTACCAGCTACCTTGCAGACCATGGCTAATCACTAGCAAGCCAAAGAAAGAGTCTGTATTTTTATTTTATTTTCAATTAAAATGTTTTACCCAATTTTCTCCCCAATATGTTTGGTTGCAAAATGACCCGCCCATTTGTTGACTCATGCTATCATTTGTAATGTCTCTAGAAGGGTGCAACCTAACATGGGCTTCCTCCGATGCATGTCAAGCCAAGCTCCGCCTCTTTTACAACTGCTGCTGATACATCGCCGCTGGGCAGCCAACGCACTTGGAGGAAAGCGCAAGATCAGCAGAGTCCTGATGCCTGGCAGATGTCTGAAACATTACTTAGTAGTGCTTGGGAGACAGTGTCATCTTACCTGCCCACAGAGGGCACAGACAATTTTTGCTCTCTTGGGCCCCAGCGGCCAATGGCAAGCGCATCACTCGCAATCCTCTGATCATAGTGACATCACCTTAGTCCACTAAGCCACTCTTGCCCCATCTGTAATTTCTTCAAGAAATGTAAGGGTGTGTCTGAAATGGTCCACTTGTTCTACATACAACACTATAACAGTGAAGGACACAAGAGAGGTATGACACTTACTTACACTGGAAACAAATCATCTTGAACTTTCACCATATAAACAACAATACAATTAATAATACAAATTATTAATAATGCTCAATTTATTTTACAATCATTCTGAGATAATCCCTAAAATATTTAAAAAAAAAAAATTTTAGCTTTTGTGCTGCTCTGCCATACACACACAGCACGGTGCAGATCAGTAACAATCCTTTCAGACTCATCTGCTTTTACGAGGCAGATTGGGCTCTTTTACAGCCCTTAACAGCTCCTTAAAAACATTTTAACGTCTTAAAGCAGAGCCGCCTCACAGCATGTTAAAATACCACTTAACAAATCAATCCACTCATTAACATACACAGACTGGACACACAGGCTCTGACTGACAGCTAAATGCTGTGTGTGTGTATGAGAGAGAGAGACTGATTAAGAGACACTGCAGTGACAGGCTGATTCAAGAATACAGTCACAGACACAGATTTGACTGCTCAAGGTCTTTACCAGTTAAATATGTTCTCATTTACTTTAGTAACTCTATGCTCAAAACAAAGCACAAGCAAGCAAACCGCTTAAACCTTTATACTATTCACTGTCTTAATAATATTATTATTATCATTACTATTACATAATTAATTAATTATTAATAATAATAACTGTTATAATTATTACAATAAATATGAGAACTTCAATTTTGGTCCACAGGTTACCTTGGGCTCCTTTGTGACCTCACAGAACATTTACACACCTTCCCTTTGGAGTGATCTTTGTTAGTCAACCACTGGGAGGGTAATAATGGTTCTGAAGTTTCTTCATTTGTACACAGTGGTTTTCTAACCTTTTCCAGTCTGATGAGCATCAACAACTCTTTTACTGAGGTCCTCAGAAATCTCCTTTGTTCATGTCATGATACACTTACACAAACTTGTGTTGTGAAGTGCACACTTTGATAGATCCCTGTTCTTTAAATAAAATACAGTGCCCACTCACACCTGATTGTCACCTCATTGATTGAGAACAACTGATTCTAATTTCACATTCAAATGAACTTAATTAGCTAAAATTTTCCTCAATAAATAAAGTCTAATATTTTTGTCTCACTTGGCTCTCTTTAAATGTTTTAAGGACGTGTGCGATAATCTGATGAAGTTTAGGCCAAATTAATAGAAAAACTACAAAACATTTAAAAGGGTTTACAAACTAACAAGCACATCACACACACACACACACACAAACCTACACTGTGGTCCTCAGTACTGTTTATATAGCTGCTCTGTGACCAGGCCTTTAAATCACCATCACACATGCTGCAGCTTACACAGTGTGTGTGTGTGTGTGTGTGTGTGTGATTAGAATGGATGAGTGCAATGATTAACTTCCACTTTGATCCTACTTAAGTCCGGATAGAAACACTCAGGACTGATCAGGTAGTGACGGAAAACCACACACATACACACACAGCATTGTGTGGGAATGGGGAAGCATCTCTCTCTACTCACTTTCACTATATATATATATATATATATATATATATATATATATATATATATATATACATACTACTATTCACAAATGTTCCAATTAAATTAATATTCCACTCCGTTTAACTGGGGGTTATCTCCAGTGATAACTGCCCTCTCAGACAATAAACTGTTACTCTGTCAGTACTTTTATTTGGAAACAGTATTATATTCTGTAACTTTGTCGCCTTGACTCCAGGCTTCTCATTTTATCGTGTATTTGCCTTCTTATACCAATGTTCCTACCAGACTACCTAAAGAAATACTGCCAGAAATAATCACTCTAAAACTCTTAAAAACTCTTAGTGTTGAACATGTGCCAAAACTAATCAAGAGACCTAATGTCAACCCATGTGCAATGTCAAATTACAGACCAAATCTTCCACTTTAGCTTCATAACAACAGTTAAGGTGCTTATAATATTGTGGGTGGGTGGGTGATTGATTGATTGATACATATAGATAGACAGACAGATAGATAGACCTTTATTGATCCCTTTAGGAGGTTCCTTCAGGGAAATTAAGGATTTTAGCCAGGATTTAGACATTACCACAGTAAACAAATACAATATTAGTGAAGAGAACCATTCTTTTATTATCCTCTGGGCAAGATTGTGGATCATTTATAGTTTTACTCAAAGTGCAACATTTGGAAAAAACAGACCACAGTCCTGTTAGACAACTATGTTGGGACCACAGATCATATAAAACCTCAATAGGGAGCCACTTTAGACAGTAGCAGGTCTGGTAGAAAACTGATCAGGATTGAATTCCTACATATTTCTGATTGTCATTGATGATTCTAGATCAGCACTTTTTACAGTATGTGGGTTATCTGATGCCAGATACAGATTTTGGCCTCACGTTTTTGTCTTTTAAAGCTCACAGTAAGTCATTCTGTGTCCTAAACCACATCAGCTAGCCTGTGGCACCTTAACTAATATTGCAACCCAGTTTGTGCAGGTTGAGAGACATATTGTGATGTATTGGATATAAAAAGTATAGTTAAAATGAAAGGTTTAACCCAAATAAAGTTCAGCTGTTCTAGTAGGATTTTCTTGATATGTATCAGTTTTACATTACATTACAATGCATTTAGCGGACGCTTTTATCCAAAGTGACTTACAATAGTATAAAAAGTACAAATGCAGAAAAATACTAAAGTTAAATAATTATCATTCCGATATCGAATGTTGAATGCATATAAGTACTCATGGGGAGTAGTTGGGATCACTAGAGCAGGTGCTCTTTGAAGAGCTCGGATTTTAGGAGTTTCTTGAACCCAGTGAGGGACACCTCTACTCTAGTGGTGGTAGGCAGGGAGTGACCCAAGTTCTTTGAGGATTTTAGGCTCGAGAAGTTTCTCGTGGACGAGATCACTA
>BRDA01008445.1:4505-12005 GCA_036984385.1 Crenuchus spilurus | reverse complement strand
TTTGATCAGAAAGGCTTGACGCTTTCATGGTAGTGTGACAAGGATTGGTTGTGACCATACATATGCTGGGGTGTGTGTTTATGGAAGGGGTGATGGGGCAATAGGGGCAAAAAAACCTGTGGTTATGGCCCTCAGTACAGGCCCTGTGGGCTCCGGTTACCGAGAGGAAGCGAGTTTGCCGCAGAAACGTCTAATCACGTAATGGCCTCCATATTGGAGAATTAGAAACGTTGAAACCCAAACACCATTGACTGATTCATGATTGACAGGAAATATGAGCCTGTGTGGGAATGTATGCAAATCTTTTTTGACAGAATCCCATTTCTATCTTTGTAGCTCTGACAATCAATGTATTCAGACATTTATGCCTATAATAGATATTTATTAACAGGTTTGAACATGTGTGAAGAACAGAATCTGCAGACACGTCTAGACTCCAGGCTAATGAGTTTAGATGTTGAAATATTAGCCAATGCAATAGTTTATGTTTTTTATTTACAAAACTACTGTATACAACCATGAGAACATGTGAGAGTGATTTGGTCACTGTGGATCACTCTAACTTTCAATCATTGCAGCTTCTAGAAAAAAATGATGAGACGAAAAAGGCTTAAATTCTTAAAGCATTGAATTAAATTTTTATGTCCAGCTATATGAACATACAGTACCACTCAAAGTTTTGGACACACTTCTGGACATTCAGTGTTTTTTTAGTATTTAAAATGTTCTACATTGTAGATTAATGCTAAAGTCATCCAAACTATGAAGAAATACATATGTAATTATTTAGTAAACAAAAAAGTGTTAAACACACCAGAATACATTCTTCAAAGTAGGCACCTCTTGTTTAGATGACAGCTTTCTTGGCATTTTCTCAGTCAGCTTTATGAGGTAGTCACCTGGAATGGCTTTCAGTTAAGTTAAGCTGTGCCTTGTCAAGAGTTCATGACTTGCATTTCTTGCCTCTTAATGTGTTTGAGACATCAGTTGTGTGTCTACTTTGAAGAATCTAAAACCTGAAACATTTTGTTTTGTTTATTTAACACTTTTAAGTTTACTACATGATTCCTTATGTGTTCCTTCATAGTCTGGATGGAAAAATAAGAAAAAATAAAGACACTGTATGAGAAGATATGTCCAAACATTTGACTGGTACTGTATATTGAATGTTGCATGAAAAAGATACCTTAGATTTAGATTTTCATATTTATGTTGGGCAATGTTTGGTTTTCAGCAGGGGTAAAAAGAAGGAATTGTACAACACTGGATTTGTCATTTGCTATTAGATTTTTTTGTTGAATTGCTTCTCATAAATAATCACAAACTCCACACTTATTCTGAAGGTCCATCTATCTAGAGAACACAGTTCAACAGCCCTTCTAGATGATAAAAGCTGTGAACATCTGTGTCAGTATTGGGTGACATGCAGTGGCAAATAATACATATTAAAAGTAGTAAATTCACTCATTGGAAGTGCTCTCTGGATATATGTAGTAAACATTTACACTATAATAGGTATTGCAATATTTTACAATATACTGTATTATTACACACAAAATTAGTTCTCCAGCCTCTAATTAAAAGCAACAGAAGTAATTTATTTCAGCTGGTTTGTGTAATAAAGTCAAACAAATTCACAATTACAAAAAGTTGTGGAATTTCAATAACATAACTACATTGTGTGTTAGTTATTACCGCATTTCAAACCATGTAACTATTCTTTGTTAATAAATTAACAATAATTATTGACAATTGTTGAAGCATTTGCATGGCCTCATGGTCTACGATGACCAATTGGTTGTACCCCAACAGCCCAAACAAAACTTTCTTCATATAAAAATAAATAAAACATTTCATGAGGATTGCACAGAATATAGAACACCAAGCACAAACAGTGTGACTAACTGTCATGATTACACCACTGTCTCTGAAACACCAGTACAGTTCTGAGAAAAGACAAGAAGTTGAGTTTTTTGAGCATTTTAAACAAAGAAAAATATGGTGAACACAATGCTGCTATGAGACATAACATGAGCATTATGCTTTTCAATTTAAGTAGGTGGGACTATTGCTTAATGCAATATATACACAAAGGACTTTATTAGGAACACCTGTACACCTACTCATTTATATAATTATCTAATCAGTCAGTCATGTGGCAGCAGAACAGTGCATACAATCAGGCAGATATTGGCCAGAAGCTTCAAGCATTGTTGACTTCAACCATCAGAATGGGCGAAAAAATTGTGATCTCACTGATTCAAAGCATGGCATGATTGTTGATGCCAGGGCTGCTCTGAGCATTTCTTTCACGGCTGATTTTCACACAACAGTCTCTGAAGTCTAATCAGAATGATAAAGAAAAACATACATTGGGCAGCACTTCTGAACAGCTTGCTAATGATAGAGGTCAACAGAGAATAGCCAGACTGGTTAGAGCTGACAGAAAAGCTACAGTAATTCAGATAACCATTCTGTAAGACTGATAGCAGAAAAGTATCTCAGAATACACATAATGCTGAACATTGAGGTGACTTCAACAACCCAAGGCCACATCAGGATCCATTTCTGTCATAAAAAACAGAAAGCTGAGATTGCAGTGGGCACAAGCTCACCAAATCTAGAGAGCCGAAGACTGGAAAAACTTTGAGGAAGCTTGATTTGAGGCACAGAGTAGGGTTAGGATTTGATGCCAACCTGTTTTGTGTTCAGCTCTGAATGATGGAGGTTGTTTAACCCTTTCGAGTTGGCGTTCTCGCCAGCGGGGTCAAAAACAAAATTCCGAAAAAAAAAACAAGTAGCTTGGTGAGAAGGCAACAACTATTGGCACAATTGTTAGAAAATGGAAGAAACACTAGATGACTGTCTGGGGCTCTATGCAATATCTGACATTGTGGGGTAAGGATGATTCTGAGAAAGGTCAGGAGTCAGCCCAGACCTATACAGGAGGACCTTGTCAATGACCTGAAGAGAGCTGGGACCACAGTCTCAAAGAGAACCATTACTAACACACTACACCATCATGGTTTAAAGCTTTAAATTCTTAAAAAATCCTACAATGTGATTTCCTGGATTTTTTTTCTCATTTTGTCTTTCATAGTTTAAATGTACCTATGATTAAAATTACAGACCTCTCTCATCTTTCTAAGTAGGAGAACTTGCATAAACAATGGCTGACTAAATACTTTTTGGCCCACTGTGTGTGCTCATTGAGTATATTAGAATTTAAACAGGTTTGTGTGCGATGTACTGTGTGTGTACCTTCACATCAGATGTGTCCCTCTGGCAGTTCCTCCAGGCTCTGGAGACTGAGGAGAACGTTCGGTCAGCATGGTCAAATTTCCCTCCTTGGAAATTCAGGAAAAATGTTGTAAATGGCTCCTGGGAATATAAATAAAAAAATCAGCACCCATACACACGTTTATCCTGCTTCTTTTAAGCAGCGGTACATTAATAAGGGATTATTTGAATGATCCTTCAGAAGTCACAGTTATTGTCAGTGATAAAACATGTTGCCTACTAATCAATATACTTACATTACACTCACAAACTTCTTTACAGCCAAATTGTGATTTTTTTTAGCTAGTTTATATTAGCCTTTTCATTATGTGAGCTACATTAATATTCCAAGTGCACATTTTCATGACCTTCTACAAGTCAAAGTTCCAGTATAAATAACATTATTTACCTGCAATTAATTCTTAAAGGTTGCTCATTCAGTTTGTTTAAATTACATTAATTAAATACATTTCAATATCATTAAACGAGAAAGACTCTCCAAAAATGAGAATATAATGAAAAATATTCATTTTTTTCAAAAAGGTAAACTGTCACACATTTTATATTCAATTACATGCACTGTGACGTATTTCAAGCACTTGTTGATAATGATTGAATAGTTTACTCAAACTCAAAATGAAATAGTCTGAGATTGTGACCTATAAGCCAAACTGATCAACAGTACAACAAAAAAGGCTCTAGGCATGTCACTTACATGTAACAAATATAAAATGTATCTTTTTTAATTCAATTTTGACCAGCAACATTTTCACAATGTTCTAATATTTTGAGATGCACGGGCACCTACAACGTGGGGGCGTTTTGAGCAAAAATAGCTTGTTTTGGACCGTTTTCTTATACTATTTCTAATAAAAGTACTAAAGAAAAGTAGTAAGGCCACTTCTTTAGGTACACATACCTTGTATATACACTCACTATCAGCTCTATAGTTAACTATAACTATAGTTCTACAATTACAAACTGTAGTCAATCTGTTTCTCTGAAGTCTATTTTTCATCCTGTTCTTCAGTGATCAGGGCTGCAACAGATCAGGTATTATTTGGGTGGTGGTTCTTTCTCAGTATTGCACCTTGTAGATGTAAAGTCAGAGACAGTAGCTCATCTGTTGCTGATGTTGGTCCTCAAGTCCAGTTAGTTTGGGTTGGTGCACTACTTTCACTCCAGCAGCCCTGCTGTGCTGTGTCAACATGTACCAACAAAACACACACTAACACACCACCACCACCACATCAGTGTGACAGAGGCACTGATAATGATCCACCACAAATAATACCTGCTCTGTGGAGGTCCTGATCATTGAAGAACAGGTGAAAAGAGGCAAACAATGCACACACAGAGAAACAGATGGACTACAGTCTGTAACTGTAGAACTGCAAAGTGCACCTGAATGATCAGCGGAGCTCAAGGTATGTTTATCTAACAAAGTGACCAGTGACTGTATAATTCACATTAATTAAACACAATGTTCATTCTGCCCTTTGTCTTAAGTAGGCAGTTTGGGCTTAAAATGAACAGCAATGGCTAATCCTGAACAAAGCTCAGTAAATGACTTTCTGTTTACAATAAAAACCCTGAAAATCTACAGAATCCTGCAATTACCCCAGCCTCACACCACGACTGCATTATTTGCTGGACTCTAATCATGCTTAATCTTGTTTGTGGAGAATCAATAGCAGCACAGCAGAAAAACTATCCTAATTACATTCTCGCTTGAATAAAAGCTGGTGTCCAGCTGAAATAAAGAGTGTGTCCAGCTTAGAGTGTCCAGTGAGTGATGTGTGTTCATCCAATAGAGATTCACTGAGGCTGTTTGCTGAAGAGGCTTTAGGATAAGCCTGATAATAATGTGAGGGATCAATGCAACGACCCAACAGGGACTGGCTATGAAAGTGAGATACTATAACAATTACAGGCCCGGTCACCACTTGCTGACCTCTAAAACTGCACACACACACATTTGTAGTTCTGATTTGCTTTTCAAAATTCTTATAGAAGACACTGGTCATTGTGGCCCCGAGTGGCTCAGTGGACTAAGGCGCTGTCACTATGATCTGAGGATCACGAGATGGAATCACAGGTCATGCTGTTCGTCATCAGCAGCAGGGCCCAAGAAAGCAAAATTGGCTGTGCTCTCTCTGGGAGGATAAGATGGCACTTTCTCCCGAGCACTACTAACTAATGTCAGCTGGCTCAGGCATCTGCCAGGCCACCTATCAGATCTGGGGATCATGCGCTTTCCTCCGAGTGCGTTGGTTGCCTGGCAGTGACGTATTGGTAGCACTTTGAAAAGAGGCGGAGCTTGACTTCACATGCATCAGACGAGGCCTGTGTTAGTCTGCACCCGCCTAGAGTCAGGGACATTACAAGTGATAGGGAGAGTCAACGAATGAGCAGGTCGATGGCTACCAAACACATTTGGGAGAATATGTATCTAAAATTAATTAAGCTTTTTCTTTTACTTTAAGTAATAATGTCCACAATTTTAAACCAAGCATTAAAACAATGTTTGGGTTTCAATTTTGTGAGTAACAATGTATATACAGGTACATCCTCAAAAATTTTAATACCATGTTTTTACAATGCAGTTCATTTATGTTCATAATTGAATTAAAAAATAGTCATATTTTACATTCTCATTAACTGTTCTGTTTTAATATTGATACTGTCTGAAGAGTAATTTACTCAAAAAAAAATTCAAATATTATTTCTAATAGCATTTAAAGAATTTCTGAGACATAAGCTCAAAAACACTCTTTTTAATGAAATTATGAGCAACAATACATTTTTAGCCGTATTCTTAATGAATTTTCAATGAGGCACCATATAGCACTCAAACCTTTGGAGTCTCCATTAAACTGAAGAGGTCCCAACACACTTTTATTTTTCTAGCCATTTCGATAATATAATCCACAAAATGCTGCAGCTCTAGATCCTCAGTCTGCTGTGGTAGAAGGGTGAATAGGTTCATTAGTTCAGTTTTAGTGTCTCCCACAAGTTGTTGACAGTGAGCTTATAGAGCTTAGTACAGCTGTTTAGTCTCCACAGAAGTTAAACACATATTTCACGCAAAAACATCATGTGATGTAGAAATATTGTGGATTATAAAGTTTAAAAACCACTGAAGTCCTAGCTTTAACAAAATTGTAATAACTTTATAATAATAATAATAATCATGAATTAATCATGTCAGGTTACTAGTACAATACATACAATAATGCAAATTAAGTGATAATTTATTGTAAATAATTAAATAATAATAATAATTAAGTAAACATGTTTTGAGCCAAAATCATATTTTCCACAAGTATTAGACACGAGTTAAAGAGAATGAGAATAAAATGAGTGATGTGTTTTTGAATTTGTTAGTATGCAGATTAAAGGCCATATTTCAGCCTAGTGTAAATCACTCTGACTTAACGCATGCACACACACCCAATTATAAGCAGCAATTAGCTCTGACGTGCAGAGCTGCAAATCATATGATGAGTGTGCTATTAAACACCCTACAGCTGTGAACATAACTGTGGTCTGGATGCTTATGATTCTGACTTGTTTAAGCTTATGTGCCTTAAACACAGTTTAACAACTAAAGCTGAAGACGAGATACGGGGAAATTTCACTAACTGATATCAAGTCCATTTTTCACAGTAGGGGTGATGGATTACTTCAAAGCAACCAAATTTGCTTGTGACTAGATGTTAGATGCAGGACAATACACAGTGCCACATTAAAAATGTTAATATTATGAAAAAATTTAATTGTTTATAATTTAATTCAATAGGTAAACTGTAAAATTGTATATTTATTACACATACAATGACTTTTTTCATACAATTCTTTTTTTGTTTATTTTAATGTTAATCAGCTTGGATTATAGCTGATGAAAATCAGAAATCCAGAATATCAAAAATCTTATTTGGAGTTTAAGTACATTTGTAGCATCAACATAAAAACAAAAGGCTTGAAATGTTTTACTTTTACATGTAACAAATATAAAATTGGACAGCTTAACTTTTAATAAAATCTTTACATTTTTTTAATTTAAAATTTCAAAATAACTTTGAAATTAAAATATGCACACCAATTAACTTTTTCACAGTATTCCAATTTTAACCTGTGGCTAATATGTTAAGATTTGTTGAACATGTATGTTGATACATACAAATAATTTGTTGTCTCTCTAGTATTGCATAAAAATAT